>QVAJ01000166.1:1235151-1272986 GCA_003546035.1 Mixornis gularis
CCCCAACTGACCAAAGGGGGATCCCACACCATAGGACATCCTCATGCTCAGTGTATAAACCTGGGGGAAGAACAAGAAGAAGAAGGAAGAGGGGGGGGAAAAAAAAAAAGGAGAAGAACGAATAAATATGGAAATCAAATGTAAAAACTTCTTGCGCTCACAACTGGCTTCCCGGAGGGAATTCCTGCCTCTGTTCTCTGCTCTTCCTCCACTCAGCAAAACAACTGCCAGTCATTAACGCAGCCGCGCCGCGCTCGCTGTACAGTAATTGAACACCAATGGCCCACCCTCATTTGCATCCCCCAGCTCTTGATTGGCAGCTGTACATGAAATGCCAGATCAGTTGAAAGTATGTTGTGAGCTGGCACTAATGATCCAGTGGCTCCGGGGAAACCTGCCATATTGTAATTCGGCTATCAGGCATGAAAGAAATAATTCTAAGTGCCAGCAATGTGAAGCCGAATAAATGTTTCAGTGCTGCAGGTTGCCAAGGGTGACACTTCTGATTTAGTATAAACGAATGCCCCGTTGCCTTTGGGGTTGGGGGAGCTCGCAATGTAGCTGAGATGTGTGTATAAAACATTAGTATTAGAAAATGGCTTCGGCACGGGATGGGAAACAGAGGCCTGGTCCCAGGCGGTGCGGGAATGTTTACAACTAATGACTGGATGAAAGGATTTTTCTACCTACTGTAATGACAGGCAAAATAGGATTTGCTTTCCCTGAGATGGAGAATAATGGCTATGTTAACTCTGCCTTTCCTTTTTCTTTCTCTCCCTAAATGAAATGCTCTTTTGTAAAGAAAATCACATCTATTTTCTTCTGTGTAGTGGAGGGAGCTGGCGGATTTAACTCCTTGGGAGCGTTGGGGTTTTGGAGGGAAGGAGGTGGATGAGGGTTTGTGGGTGGCCTCTCTGGCCAGCTCCTCATCACCTGTCACAGACGTCGTGCCGGGGAAAGATTTTTTTAGTAGCACTTATGCTCTTGATTAATGTTAAAATCTGTTGAGAGATGAAAGAAAAGGAGCTCGACGCCTTAAAAACATAACGCAGACGGTTTTTGCTTTCATATTTCAGCTGCTGCRCATTAGAATGTCACAAAAGGTGAGGGTGGAGGGACAGGTGTCTGCAGACACTCGAAAATGGGGAGGCAGCACGTAGGAAGAAGCTGCTGCTCTCCTGTTGTGACTGTACACACACAGCTGCAGGGACTGTAAATGGAGCTAATTAATTGCATCTGCACACGGGATGGTGTTGGCTCTGCAGTAGCTTCAGGTACAAAAACCTGCCAGGAATTTGTTATCTTCGCAAGAACAAAATCCTCTGATGTTCTGGAGAACGGTGCACAAAGGTGTGTGGACAGTTTGAACCTCCTTCCTCTCCGTGTCAGTTCACAGATAAGATAAACTTTGTTATCCACACCCAGTCTGCCATGCAAATTGGCAATATCTCCCAACTTGGATCACTTTTATTAACCCCATCTGTAACTTCAGCAGGGTTACCTGAAAACCTGGCTGGCAGAGGAAAAAAGCAGAGTGCTGCAGGAAATTAATTCATTTCTTAAAGTTGCAGCTAAGTAGAAAGCAAAAAGAAAAATGTGAAAACAGCTAATTCAGCCTGGTAATAGTTAAATTCTGCCTTGCTGAGACCTCAACCTTTTCTGYTGTGTGTGTCATTTCACTGATTTTATGTTTTCTTGTCCTGTCCCTTTGTGGTTCCCTGTTTTATACTTTTATAGTTTGTTCTTTTGGCACTGAAGCCAGCCCTGCTTTGTGGCCAGCACGGGGGCACCTTCCCCATGGCCTGGAGCTCCAAGGTGTCACAGGGACACAGGTAATGAGAACATTGACCAGCATGGATTAATCCTCACGGATAAAAGAGATCCTGGAGCCACAACAGGGATCCCCTGGCACCTTGTGAGGTGCTGCCTGTGAGATGGTGGGTGGTCTCAGCTCCCACGTGCATCCATGAAAGCTGAAGGCACCCAGCATCACTCAGGATCAGATCCTGACTATTTTGTTGAGGCTTTCATTGTTGTTATGGAGCCCCGTGATGAGACACCATCTGTAATTTGTGGTCAGTGGGGATGCAGGAAGAAAAATGACAAATTAGAAGCACAAGATGCTGTAAGATGAATGAACTACCTGAGAAAGGATTGTGTGTCAGCCTGCAATTTATGAGGATAAAACATCAGAGCTGACAATCTATTATCAGACATCAGATGAAGCCTAAAATTTTGGATATAGATTTGAATAGCCCYAAGGAGAGGCAGCAGATGGATTGGTAGGCTGATATTCAGGGATTTCATTTGGCCCCTCTTGAAAAAAAACCAAAAAAACCTAATAGGAAATTCTTTCAAATCATGCTCTTGATTTAGTTTCAGCTGTCAATCACTTGGCATCTTCAAAACTGTTTGGAAAAAGTGTTTTGGTTCAGCTGCATCTCAGCATAATAATCCTTTCAGAAGTGTCTGCTCAGACACTGGATATTATTCCTGTTATTTTGGTGCTGTCCTGCATCACCTGCAYCCACATGGATGAGGATTGTGTCCAGGTGGCTGCTCTGGAGGCTGAACAGCCCCAGGTCCCTCAGCCCTTCCYGGGCAGGGAGATGTTCCAAGGCCCTTCCCCATCTTTGGACCTGCTCCAGGAGCTCCAGGGCTCTCTTGTGTTGAGAAACCCAAGAGTGGTCACAGCATTCCAAACTTTCCAGCCCTCTGCCTGGTTCAGCACACAGCAGGGTGGGACTGACCCCCAGGAATTCCTGGGGGAGCTCCCAGAGTGTTTCACCATAGCTGCAAACCAGAGGATCTGCTAGAAAAGATGAACCCTTTCTTCCAGTCATGTTCTCACCAGATGCTGTCACACTCAGCTGAATGGCCAATCCAACATTATTTTTTACAGGAATGCCCAGTCTGGGAAGCAGRAGGAAATTCTGTTGTTGTCTTTTATACATTCTCCTTCAACTAAAAAAAACCCCAAAAAACGACCCAAAATGACCCAAAACAACTCAAAATAACCAAAACCAACCACCTGTTCAAGTCTTGCCAGGGAGGTTTTTGGCCCCTCTGAGTTCTGCTGCCCATATTCTCCCTCTGCATCCCCTGAGCGTTCATCCGTGACTCAAACGTTTGCAAAATAACCAATATGTAAAAGGTGAATTATTTTCATGAGGATAATGAATGATATATTTGTCTTTGTAACACACCAGCTCTGTTCCTGATTTTTTGTAACAAGTCTCTTTCCTAATACAAATATCCCCGAAGCGAGCGAGATGATTTCAGTAATTTGAGAACAGAATGTATTCCATGAAAGTTAATAATATGGTGCTTCCCAGAAGTAAGACAAATATAAAGACCTACAAACCAGATGATAGCACTTTTATTTTTATAGATGAAAAATCCCGGGAAAAGCTTCTTTAAATTGCCAAAGTGTAAAAAACAAATCCTCTGTAATAAAGGCAGTAATTTATGCCGTAATGAAATTTGTCACAYAGTTTATTTTGAGTTATTTGAAAGGATTAATTTTGTAGATGCAGGCTGATAGATCCACGGTGCCTCTCTGCAGGAATTGTGGGGTTTTTTCCCAGAAGTGGATCAAAACCACAGTGGAAGTGGGAGCAAGGAACCTGTCCTTACTCCAGCTGTCCCTGCTTGTAGTGGCAGTCACACGTGAGCCTTGCAAAGTAGGTGGTCAAACGCCTGCAAAATTCTGCTTGGGCAGTATCAGAAGTAATAAATGTGGTAAGGCAGAATAAATATGCAAAATATAGTACTTTAACCTAATAACATGACCACTTGCAAGCTTTAGCATAACACTGAAAATCACTAATGGAGCCCTGTGCAGATTTGCACGATACAAGCAGTCAAGAATCATGCATAATGGAACAGTGCAACAGCTAACAGCAGATTCGCACAAGATAATTTAAACTTGTTTGTATGGAAATGAAGAACTGATCTTTGAAGTGGTCCTTAATGAGATTCTGCTTGATCCTCTCTGTATCCGGAGAAAGTCTTCCGTTCTCCTCCTGCATCCGGGCTCGTGTTGCTGGGGTGCACAAAAAGGGCTCCTGTAAATTATGAATGCCAATTTGCATCTGCATTGTTAGGTGAGAACCCAGGGCTGCCACGTAGCCTTGCAAAAGTGTTATTTAAAGTTCTCTGTGTTGGTGGTGCACCCCTGCACCATCGCTTACCCGGCTCAGCGYTCCTGGCCAGCGTGGCGGGGTCTTGCCCACACTTACTGCAAACAAATCCAAAAATGTTGTAATGAAATTGTAATTTGGAGTTGAGATACAGGAGAGGATGGAGMCAGTGGGRTCRGGCTCTGCTCCCAGGGAACAGGGACAGGAGGAGAGGGAACAGCCCCAGGCTGGGCCAGGGGAGGCTCRGGGTGGACASCARSAGGAATTTCCCCATGGAMAGGGTGGGCAGGGCTYRGAACTGCCCARGGAGGTTTGGATCCCCATCCCTGGAGGTGTCCCAGGAATTCCTGGRGGYRKCACTSRGWGCTCTGGGCTGGGGACAAGGTGAGGATCAAGAACAGCTTGGACTGGATGATCCTGGAGGTCTTTTCCAACCTCGATGATTGTATGATTGTGTGATCTCGCTTCTATGTTCTACAGCAGAACGAGTGCTAGGAATTTTGGGGGTTTTTGACTTTTTTTTCTGGACTTTTGCYTTCCCACTCACACGCCTGGGCACTGCAGCATCCTGAACAGAATTGTGCAGTTTATTGCCAAAGCTGTAAAACCCCGCTCGGAGAGGGCTGGAAGGCAGACGCTATGCTCGTGCATCTTGGAATATCTCAAAGCACCACGAAGCTTCAGAGCAAACTCCCCCATAGCCCGTCAGGAAACACTGCTGAGCCATCAGCCTTCCCCAACCCTCTGCGAGCTCTGAAAGCGTCCATCTGGCAAACGAGCCTTTGTTTGTGCTTTTGAAAGGCAGAGGGAAAACATTCCGTCGGTTTTTTTCTATCTGTTTGTTTGTTTGCGCAGCTCAGGAGATTAAGGACGGACTTATTTAAAGTTAATGATTCTGTTTCCCATGAGGGGGAAAACACCTTTCTGTGAGCCGCAGGTCCCCTCAGCTATTTCTGTCTCTGACGGGACATTTCTGCCTTCAAAGGGAGCAGCCAAATAAATTCCTTCAGATGACTGAGGCTCCCGACCTGCGGCTTGCCGACTTTGGGAGTTCCATTTGAAAAGGCAAATTGTCTGTAATGAGCAGAGAGGAGGGGCAGGTTTGTTGTGGTTCCATTGTAGGGGTTCACTCAAGGCCACRGTAAACGATGTTAAGTGACTCTAGAAAGAGCAGCGAGGAAATCTTCCTGCTTTTAAGAGCTGCACAAAACCATGCACAGGACTTGCTCAGAGGCACAGGAACAGCTCCTGGATAATTTCCTGCTGCTGGGTCCATTCCTCAGCCAGRGTCACCCTGAAAGGTCTCCAGATGCTCCAAACCTTTCTCATCTCTCTCTTCTGACCGTCCTCGAGGGCTGGTGTGGGGAGATTTAACAAAATTCCTCCGCTTAAAAGAGATGTTTGATGGCTAAACATGAAAAAAAAGCTGCTAGAAAGAACATTTGGCTTTCAGGAAGATAGATTTGGAGATCTGGAGCAGTGGGGATGCAGCACCCAGCAGGATCCTCTCTCCATGTTCCCATGRCATTAAATGATCCCAGTACTCCTGTGGGATTCATCCCTGATTTCCTCAGGTTTGCTGTCACTGCTGCTTTCCCAGCCCGCATTGGAAAATGTGTTGAGGATTCTTGGCTGAAACCTTTTTGTCTCTTCCACAAGCGACAGGAACCAAAGTTTGGTGTCCAATGTTTGCCTCACGTGTATGGCAAGGGTTGTCCCAAGATTAGCTTAGTCCCATTTCCCAAGGTCATGAGAGAAACCTTTTCCTACTGCTGTTTAACTCCTTTTTTTGGCTTTACATATAAGGTAAAAAAAAAAAAAAAAGGTGTTATCATTTCTTGTAAGGCCAAATTTAAAAATCATGCAGAAATTTTATTTTTCTAATATGCATTTTAAGTGTTTAATTATATTAATTGTATCATCCTTGCAAAGTTGGTCAGAACAGCAGAAATTATTCAATGTGTTTAGGTTCTGGGGGATTTATCTGGTAGGTCTATCTTCTTTCCAGCCACTGTTTTCTCACTTTAGAAGCACTTTAGGRGGTTATGCTTTTCATCAAGCATTGTTATGAGGCAGTTCCTTTTGGACCTGCCACATCTGGAAGGTTCAATCAACCTGGATCTTACCTGTGCTCACCTTGGCCAGGGGSTTCAGGGCTCTCAGCACCTCCTTGAGCACTTTAAGGAGCTTCCAGGTGGGCAGAAATACTGGAGGCCTGAGAAGAAATTGTAGAGGGTTTGTGCACATCTTTCTGTGGCTATAAATGCCACCTGTGTTTTCTCTGCTTTTCCCGGGCCTGTTAGGATCTCTCCTGCTTTGCTGCACAGAATTTACACACCCAGCTCTTCTTATTGCCTAAGGGGGTCCTTACAAGTTTTATAGCACCCACAGAGATTTGACAACCTGCTGCATCTGCTTAGTTATTGTGTTTACTCAATGCCCTGAGCTCTGAACGGACACCCAGGGCAGGCCCGGGCCTCARAGGGAGATTTGGTGGCAGATTTGGCTTTTGGCTGCTGTCCTGAGCTAAATCACCCCACAGCCACTGCATTCCTGGTAAAAGGAATGACAGCCCAGCCTCTCCCGTGCCCCCGGCTCTGTTTTCAAAAGAAATCCACATCAAAACCCTTTCCCTCTGTCGCAGRCCCACAGGTAAGCTAATGGTGTGTTCACCAGAAAGAATTATCCTAATTTTTTCTTCTGGAWCTCCACACAAGCAGGAGGACTGAAAAGAAAATTGAGACGTCTGCTCTCCTCTTTTCTCAGGTTGAAGATGCTCGTGGCTCTGTCTCATTAAGGCTGGGAGGTGTTAATGGGAGGTGTTAATATGTAAATCTGGTCTTAGCAAGGCTGAGGAGCAGGCTGCACTTCCACCCGTGGAATTCCAGCCTGGTTCCATGCCTGGAACCATCTCTGGCAGGACAAATGAGGAGGCTGAGGAGGTCACACACCCACTCCAGAGGTGTGGGAAAGGCCAAATTATGGTTTTAATTACTYCTTAAGCTTTCTCCTGGACTYRYAGAAAAGTGGSRTTTGTCCTSTTCTTCCAGGGAACAGGAGGAGAGGGAACRGCCYCAGGCTGGGCCAGGGAGGGTCAGGTTGGACAGGAGGRGGAATTTCTCYATGGAAAGGGTGGGCAGGGCTTGGAAGTGCCCAGGGAGRTTTGGATCCCCATCCCTGGAGGTGTCCCAGGAATTCCTGGAGGCAGCACTCAGAGCTCTGGGCTGGGGACAAGGTGGGGACTGGGAACAGGTTGGACTCRATGGTCTGGGATTTAGGATGGAAATCATTTTCCATCCTAAATGATGGTGTGATTCCTCTCTACTGAAGCATCCAAAATCATTTTCCCTACCTGAAAACGCTGGACTGGWCATTTCTGTGATTSCTAAAATAGGTTTGAAATAACCTTTAGAAAAACAAACTTGCAAAATCCTATAAAATCGAATCAGAAACCAGTATTTGGGAAGTCCCCAAACACAGCCCAAAGTGACCCAGGGAGGAGGGAGAGGTGAGCAGGCACGGAGTGGAGCTGGTGCTGTGTCAGCTGAGCAGGGCCAGGGCTGTGAGGAGCTGCTGCTGCAGATGTTGGGCTGGCTCTGGGGAGGGCTCCGTCCCCAACACCAGCCCGGCTGATTCAGGACCTGCACCGCCTGATCATTGGTGCTCTTACAACAAATAAAACATTTTAATATGAGCAGTCACTGAATGTTTACTGTATCATATTGCTGGGAGCTGAACGTGTGCCAAATGCTATAACAGAAGGGAGCATATGAACTCCAGAATGATGACACTAATAAGGAAATTACAAAAGGCCCAACAAATGGCATTTGTGTTAAATCAATAATGCTCTGTTTGTTATTTTTTATTCTAATCTTTCTTCTAAAATTAAAAAAAAAAAAAAATTATCTTTCCAAACAGTTGGCAATTCCCATTCTTGTTCTTCTTCCTGAACATAATTAAAAACATGTTGTGGCGTCTACTTAAGACATCAACTTTCCCAAGCCTGTCTTGTCCACTGCGTTTTAAACAAAGACACTTGTTTTGGCATTGTGCCCTTAATTAATCATTTGAGACTTTATTGCTGTACAAAAATGTCTTTGTTTAATGATTCATCACAAGCCCAGTTTCTGCAGAACTTAATCAACTACAGAACCAACTTTCTAATCAGCTTAAAGTAAAAGGGGAAAAAAAAAGGCCAAGATTGCTTTTGGTGTATTGTTTTGCTAAAGAAGCATCCATTGGAGGCACACCAATATTCTGGGCTATCCAGGGTTTAAAACTGCAGAGATCAGGCTGGTCATTTAAGCTGGGATTTCAGGAGAAATCTGTAATTTATTGGAAAGCAGGATCCTGGCAGTCCTGGGCAGCTCCACTCTGCAGGGCAGAGCCTGGCACCAGGCAGCTCCTTGTGGAGAGGCACTCCGGGCTTGGAAGAGAAATTTGCAATGTAAAGTTTGGTGTGATAGGAAAACCATAATGAACATGGCTGGATTTAGGAAATGCAGAGGTTTTTCCTCTAGTTTTGGGGGTTTTCCACTGGTTTTGTAATTTTTTCTGCCTCTTTTTTTTCTTCTCTCTCTTTTTTTTTTTGGTGATTGCTTTGTTTGTTTGTCTTCTGTTTTTTGGTTGGTTTCGTTGCCTTTTTTTTTCATTTCATCACATAACGTTCTTCCATTTAACTTTCACTTTAATTCTCACATGGCTACAACCAAACTTTTGTTCTAGCAGCAGATTTGTACAACAAACGAATTTCCCACAGGACGACGTGGGAGAGTCTTAATTTTTCTGTCATTGTTTTGTTCTTCCTTTTGATTTGGAACAAAAATATCACAGCTAAGGAGCTCAAGTCCCCAAATGACACAGAAGAACAGCTGAGCTTTAGTGACCAGAAGCAGGGCCTGACCCTGGCAGCACTTTGCAGGATCCATCCCTGCTCCAGCATGGATTTCTCAGCTCAAGCACACACAGATCTGAGCTGATAGCCCTTGGCTCGTGGTGCAATCCCTCACAGGCAGCTGAGGTGCAGTGACATGACTGACATCTGACAGACACACATTTGATAGCTCAATTATTCCAGACATGGCAGCCAAAGCTCCTCTGAATTTTACTTGGAGTTGTCAGAATTGCACCAAAGTGCCCCCAAGACCATCTCTTTTTTTTTTTTTCTTTATTTCTTTTTTCTTTCTTTTTTTTTTTNTTTTCTTTCTTTTTTTTTTTGGAAATTAAGTTTTTCAGTATATTGGTAAAAATATACAATCCCCAATTCTCTAAGCAACTGCACACAGCTTGCACTGTGTCAAAACATGCCTATATTGAGTAAATATATTATTACTCTATGTTAATGTGTGTTATGTAACGGTCATCTATATTAATGTATTCTCCCTGTAAGATAATAGCATTCATTTGCTGGAGTTTGTAGCTTGTGCTGCTCTCTACACTTGGATTTTTACTGCAGAACTTCCACTTTCAGGTCAGGCAAGAAAGTCTTTGATTGAACAGGCCATGCCAGTCTGCACTGCCATGAGTTGTGGCAGAACACACTGCCCGCCTCAGGGGAGGTTTTGGGTTCTGTGCTTGTTGTCACGTCTGTGGCCAGAAGGTTTTAAGGCATAAATAATCTGTGCAGGGTCCCCGGCACAGCCTGCCCAAGCCAGAAAACCAAACAGCAAGACCCTTCTCTTTGTGATCATCTTTGTGTCTGAGAGTCCCAAAGCCCAGCCCGTGACACCCCCAGCAGCCCTGCTCACCCCAAGGGGASAACTGACCCTTTCTCCCRCTGASTCTGGTGAGAGATCACCTCAAAGCWAATGCTGCTTGCCTGCCTTTGCTGGTTTGGATGGTGCACCAAGGGCCAGAGGGCAGGCACAGGATCAGAGTGACCTGCAGAGTGAACCCCAGCAGAGCCCACCCTGTGCAGYAGCAGCGATGGAAACAAGAGATCCTTACAGTGCCAAAGCCTCATTCRCCTTTACAACATTTCCTTGGGTTTTTGGCTGAGCACAGTGATCAGCCAGGACTTTATTAACACCACCCTGTGCTGGCTCCTGGCAGCAGTGGGTGGGTGTGATGGCAGCAGGTGGTGATTGTTCCCCTCCAGGGAAGCCTCTTGGACACATCCTCTGGCCACATCACCAGGGTCGCTTTTCTTTCCTACTCGACAGCTGCAAAAACAAAACTCAGCTGTAAGAAAGAGAAGAGTCTCTTGTCTATTTGGCAAGGCCTCTTTGGGTTTGGAGTGTGTGTGTGTGTGTGTCTAGGCAGGACAGAAGCAGGCCTGGTGAGCAGCGTGGTCTGGACACGTTTGCCACCACTGATACTGTCAGATACTCACCAGTGCTGGATGCCTGGCTGAAGGGAAGGCATGTGCCTGTGTCTAACAGGGTGCTGACAATCAGGCTGTGCTCTCCACCCAAAACAAGGCACCTTGGCATTGTGCTGCTCTTGTTTTCGGTGCAGAGCAGGAGCTCCARGTTGGGAACGTTGTGCTCTGGTCACTTGGCAATGCCCAGCTTTCCATCACACAGCCCAAACAATTCTGTGTGCAAAACTCACTTTTGGTAATTGCRAGGAGAGGAACTCAGCCACACAAAGAGATGGATTCTGATTTTCTTTTCTTTTCTCCCCATTAGGATGATTTAGGATTGTACAATAAGCATCGCTGCCTGGCTGTTGGATAATGCATGTTATTAATTTGGCACATACTATTGCTCTATTTATGTAATATTTCATACATTTTGTAGAGCTTTGTATTCAGAGAGCAACCATACAAATAACAGACCCTGAGGTCTGCTCCTGCCACTTCATTTCTTCCTGAGCAGTAGAACAGTAGCTCAAGGAACTCCAGAATCACAGAYTCCTTGTGCTGTCTACACAATCAGCCCTTCAGCTGGTCCCTACTAGTATGGGGACAGATAATAATTAAATCCTAGCTCTTTGAAGCTAAACAAATGAGGACAAATGATATAATTAAAGCAGAGAGGTGCCTGACTTTTCATCCTCCTTAGAAGTTACCAGGTAGCCTGCCCAGGTCTCTCTTTTTGTGCCAGGCTTTTTAATTTCAGCCACTTCACCTTGCAGGAAGGGCCCTACTCCTGTGTTTATCAGGGCCCAGGCACATCCTCCACTTGACAGAAACAGCTGATAGGATCCACAGCATTAACTTGTGGAAGAAGTATTAGTAATAGAAGTATTAGGGGTTGAGCACTTGCAAATGTGGACCTTTTTATGAAAGTCCAGCCTGAAAAAAGAGAGGAGAGTGAGAAGTGAGAAGTGATTAAGAAAATAAAAAGAAGTTTATCTGAGAGTGAAACTGCAGGCAGAAGAGTGACCCCATCAGTGGAGTTCACCTGGGAAACAAAGAGCTGGACTTTGGTTTCCTCCTCCTCTTTCTGTCATTTTCTCTGCTGCTGCAGCAGCAGATTCAGTGCTGGCTGGGTGCAGGAGYTTCTCCAGGACAAGGCCAGGCCCGAGGACAGCGATGTGAGCCGTGTCCCCAGGGCTCAGTGMCAGCTGGGTGTGATCAGGAGCTGCTGCTGGAGCTCCTGGTGCCCTCCCACGCTGGCTCAGCCCCGAGCTCSGTGCCTGTGCTTTGTGCAGCCTCTGCTGCGCCCGTGCTGATGTGCACCAGGAAAGGTTGTTGCTAAGTGACATGACAACTGCAAAGTGCTTTTCAATTCCTCTTTCTGTTTGCTGCTCCCACCCTCCACGCTCATCCTGCACGGAGAGTTTGCTGCTGGAACATCCCCGTCTGGCAGCGAGTGCTGCGTGACAAAGCTCCAGCTCTCGTTGCTCACTGAAGTGATACCAAAGCTTCTGCTGCTGCCCCAGCGCTTCTAGAAGTTGGAAGCTTGGGTTTGGCCAAGGATTATTCCCAATTTCGTTTGCTCAAGTGTAAATCTGGGTGATTCAGAGTGCAGACTGGAAGGGGTTTGGTGGCATCTTACCCATCCCCTGTGTGGCAGCTGCTCTCGGCCCTTCCGAGCTGTGTCACTCAGCCCTGCAAACACAAAACACAACAACAGGACAAAGTTTTGACTTTGATAAAGCTGCTCTTGCTGCTTTACTCTGCTGTGGGTAACTGCCATGGGCTGGAAAGCACCAGGCTGTGCTGTGGTGGAAGATCTCTATTTCCAAACCCTGCTGGAGACCAAGACTCTATTGCTGAAGCCTTCCTTAGGTTGTTTCATCTRTTGGCTCCACGTAGGAAAGTAGTTTAATAACAAAAAACAAAAAAAACCCCAACCAAACTTCAAACAAGCACATTCTTTGAACTTTACCTCTTAGAATGATCTTTATGCTGCTTACCTCTCCCTGCCCTGAGTATCCTTGGCCAAACCATCTCCTTTTGTTCTGTGCCAGAGCAGCGACTCTTGGGTTTGATGGGCCCTGTCAGGACCCAGCACAGCAAACCAGTGAGAGGAGAACAGTAAATTGAATTACAGGGCTTGTGCACCTGCCTGTCCTGGGCCCTTCTCTGTTCCACACSTAGGGGAAGTCACAATTTCTTGTCCTGCAGAATTTGTGAGTGAAAGACTGGAATTATACCTGAACTGTCTCTTCTTTACCACATTAAAAAAGGTCATAAAAGGAGAGTCGGTTCAAAAATCTTGCTGCTGAAGAAAGCCTTTGCACTGAAATAAATCCCAAGCATGGTWTTTTTTTCCAGTTTAGGAGGAGGAGAGCTGCTAGAAAAAAAATGTGAGCTCAACTATTAGYTTTCCACTTGTAAAACTTCATATATCACTAAATATATTGCCCGTAGAGGACAGAAGTTGTTAAGACGGAGAAGAATTTTGAAGATGGATGAATGACMAAGACAAATGAAGATTTTTATTTTAGCAGAAGTTTCCAAGTGCTGTCTCTGGGTTGGGAGGGTACTGTTAATAAAGTACACTTGACATGTAACTGTTCAAGTTCCTGAGAAACAGCTTTGCTTTAAAGTTCGGTGGAGGATCAAAAAGAGYGAATTCTCTGTTTTTCTCCATAAAAAAGAAAAAGAAAGCCCTGAAAARGGATAGGTTTTTTTGGGAAACGGCATCTATGCCTTTTGTCTTTTCTTCTCTTTGTGGTCCAGAGACAGTGCGTTGACTGACTTCTTCAGAAAGGAGATCAGTGAAATTGTCAGTTGATTACTTCTCCTTGATTAGCATTTATAAGAGCCCTGTGATACATTATTTGCATTCCTATTTAGCCGTGATTTTTGTGGGGCAGCAATGATTAAACTTGTCACAGGGCCTGATTGACAGGGTCAGATCTTCACTTTCTACTCTTTTGAAATTAAAAACAAATGTGTCAGCTCCCTTCATGGGCCGCAGCGCTGTGAAGCTTGCTTGCCTTGTCATCGCAGATAGGTCAGGAATGTTTTAATTTTAGGGATGGATTCTGCTTGTCAAGCAGAGTGTGATGGCGTGTAGTTCTGGAGATGAGATGTGAAGGGTGTAAAACAAAGAATGGAAAGAACAAAGACAAAGACACTCACATTATTAGACAGATTTAATTAGTCTGAATGGATATTATGCTAGATGAAGCAGTGAGCTGTGAAATTAACCCTTGATTACGGATTGGCGGATCGTGCTCATAAAGGGAATCAAACCTTGGTGAATGGGAAAGAGGTGCTGTCCTACCCTCCCAGCCTCCATCCCCACGACCCCTTCCCCAGTCCAGGAGGGGCTGGGAAGCTTTGAAGGAGAAGCTGTTGTTGGTGGCATTTGGGAAGTTAGGGCAGCGTCTCCCTTTTTCCCAGCCTCTGAGGCTGGCCTGCCCAAAGAGCTGGAAAAGCAGCAGGCTCCAGGGAGGGAGGCTTTTGCAGGAGGGATGGTGAGGGATGATGACTCCCTGTGAGCAGCACAGGGCCCAGGTCCCCTCTAGAGACACATCCCCAYCTCATTCCTGCCTCCCTTCCCACCACTGCCACACAGCTTTGATATTTCTGCTTGAAAACCTATCTTGTTCTGATAAGCTGTGAGTGAAGGCGAAATTACTCACTCCTAGGTGAGGACTGAGGCATCAGAAGGGCTGGTCTGTCCCACTCCTGATGTCCCAGATACGAGGCAGTGTTGGGGAGCAGGGCACTGACAGTCCAGTGCTGTGTTTGAGCATCCACTGCTCTGCAGAAGAGGCACTCCAGCCTTTTGTGTGCTTCTCATCAGCATTCCCAGAGCTCTGTATCGAGAACTCCTCTAATTAGCACCACTGCAAGGGAGGAAAACAAATAGAAAATACAGTGTTACCCTCTTGTTAGTTCCTTGTCATTTCTTCCRAGTTGTTCAGCTAATGGAGTAATCAGCCTTTCTGTTCAAAAAGAGGGGGAAAAGCCGAAGGGCATTAGGTGCACTGATCTGCCAATAGGTGTGAGGTCCCTGCTTCCCTCTGGCACATTTGGAAGGCTCAGTTTCAGTGCAGATTTGCATGCCAGAGACTGAGATTGAAAAGGAGTGAGACGTGAAAACAAGTTGGGTCAAAGACTGCCTGGAAATGGTGGCTGGTGCCTTCCTGAGCAGCAGACTCACCTCTAGTGTTGAGCCCCTGTGGGCACCGTGCTGCACTGTGCTGCCTCTCACACCATTTTTGTGTATCTGAGACCAAGAATTCTCATTTTTACTTAACATTTAGCAGCATTTAAGTAGTGTCTCTGCGTGGAGCGAAAAAMCCCTTTGATTAAAGACCTACAGAAGATTAATGAAAGTCATTATCTTTATATGATAGCAGAGAGTTACTACCCACAGAATAAAAGGAATTTCTGCCTGCACATCTCTCCTGCCCTGGTTTCCCCATCTCTTTTCATACCCTGAAAGAGAAGAGACAGCATGGGAAGGTGATGAGGGAATAGGACATGACACAAATCCCATTGAGAAGCCTACTGCTGAATCTCTGTTGGTGTTAGAACAAGTCACTGTGCCATTCTCCAGATGAAAATTATTATTTAAGGACAAAAGCCTAGTACTTATCATGAAACCTGAAGACACAGACTAGTTCTTAGGCAGAAAAGCCTTGTCATTGAACTGGTGTTTATGTGAGCAGTCACACATTAGTGTTGCTGCTTTCAGGGGTTTTTCATCAGACTCTTTATTATTACAGACCTATTGAGCTGTTCCTCAGTTGCTGGGAATCAGCAGAACTCTCCTGAAATTAGTGGTGCTACATAGTTTTACATCAGCTGAGGATCTGGCTCTTAATTTCTGCCCATTGATAATTATTCAGCTGAACTCTTCCAGTACAGGCCAAACCTTCTGAGAAGGATCTGCAGGCCCAACACTGCACCCTTGTTCTGTGCCTCCTCAGTCCCTGCTCTGGAAGACCAAATGGGTGACAGATTAATTTAATTAAGCAGTTTTAAGGTGATGATTTTACTCTGCAGTTTTAGCAGTCTCTGCTGTGTTACCTGTAGTAGGGCAGGTGGGCTGGTGTGGGCTCAGGGATCTGAACAGGCTGCAGGCCTGCGCTGTTAAAAGAGAACAAAACGCATGAAATACTGGAAAATAAATACCAGTAAGAGGGAAATCTCTGTATCTTCTGTCTGTGTATTTACAGCAATGCAGGTGAGGTTTGGGCTTCTTTGTTTTGCCACTCACCAGGTGTCTCTCTGGGCACTGAGCTCCGTGACTCACAAAACCTCCCCGTGGGTGATTCTGTCACCTCCTGCTCCTCCCTGACTCCGCACAGACACACACCTCAGCTCCTGCATCCATCCCCCAGAAAAACCCATCAGCAGACAACAGGGATCCAGAGGAGAGGTTTGGGCAGAGCTCACAAAACCTCCCCGTGGGTGATTCTGTCACCTCCTGCTCCTCCCACTCACTCCACACGGACAGACACTTCAGCTCCTGTATCCATCCCCCAGAAAAACCCATCAGCAGACAATAGGGATCCAGAGGAAAGGTTTGGACAGAGCCGTTCAGTGCCCAGACTGTTGAGTAAAGGCTCCAGACAGCCCTAGAGCGTTGGAGGAGCTCCTTCAGTGAGGAACAATGAGCACTCGGGGTGGAACACAATGCCTGGGATGCTCAGTTCTCCATCCCCATCCTGCTGCTCCCCAGCAGAGCCGAAGGAGCAGTGCTGGCCCCATTTCCAGGGGCATTCCTGCATTCTCGCTGCTGTGCCCCGAGAAGGAGGAACTCTGCTTCAACCAGGGAATTAACCCTGGTGTAAACCCGGAGTGAGCACGGCAGGCTCTTCCCCCAAACGTGAGCTCAAACTCACATTTCTGCCTCCCAAATACAGCAAATATTTCCTGATTATCCCCCAGGGCGTCCTGGCTCACCTGAGGTTCAGGTTTGCAGCCCTGCCTCTCCTCCCTGCCGGGATTCAAAGAGCAGGAGCAGCCGTGTGCCCCCCGCCCTCCCTTCATTTCTCCCACGGAATTGTTTCGGCGCTAGCTTGGTGTGTCAGCTTGTAAGTCTATAAAACAGTTTTCTACCAGCTGGAAATCCAACATGCTACATGAATACATAACAGTGCCTAACCAAGAAGGTTTGTAATTCAGTAATTAGCTGTAATTAATGAACACAAAGTGAAGACTCATTTACAGTTTAAATTATCACATTAGCTCCTGTCACCCTCTATGTACACAAAACAGCAGGAATTCAATTATTTTTATTCTTCAAAGCTAATTTAAAATTTAAGGAATGCCATTACATGAAATAATAGGTAGGAAATGTAATAGAAATCGCTGAGAACAGTTGGCCATCCTTAGAATGGGAGGRAAAAAAAATGCTATCAGTGATGATTTGGAAATGTTATTTCGTCTGTGAGCAGATGAAGGATTGAAATCTACACTCTTTTCAGTGTATTTAAAAAGAAAACGAGTTTGGTGGTTGCTAAGTCTTTGTGCAGGAAGAGCATAATTGTGCATTGTGCATAATTGTAGAAGCAGTTGATACTGATAATGCTGTTGATAGCAACACGATGACAGSATGGAAATGCTCACACCATTATCTTTAATGGAGCTGAGCCGACTGCAGCAGCACCGAGCCCCTGGAATCCTCACCAATCTTACTTGGGAAACTTCAGCCTAGCAGGCCTTAAGTAATTGTCACTTTGCAATCTGCCTCCAGTTCGTGTGTGTACGTAGGGCTGYGTAAAACACTTTCATTGTGCTTTTAAACCCACCACGATGCTGCTCTCTGCAGCTGCCGCTGATTATTTTTTCCCCCTCAAACAGTTCAATAGCGAGAGAATTCCAAACCCATCTGATGCCACGTATCTGCATTCCAGCCCTTCTTCTTTTTCCTTTTTTCTTTGTTTTTTTTTTTTCTTTATTTCTTCTTCAGCTCCCTTTTCATTTTAAATAGGCCACTGGAAGAGCTCCGGCGTCTAATTTTTCATAGGTGATCGACTGCTGAGTTGTGGGTTTATGTAGACAGAGGGAAGGTAGCGATAAGCCAAGAGAGAGGATTCTATTAGGGAAATGCAGCAGTAACTAATGAATCCTGCCAGTAATTGGGAAGGTGTAAGCCTCTGTAATATCCTAATGATAGTCATCCGTTGTGTGCATCCCCCGGCAGCGGCAGCGATCCCTCATCGGCTCCCTGATCTCAGACACTTAGCCATGCAAATCTTCCTGACAGGACTCTACGTCTTTGTCTCCCTAATTGGACAGTATAGAGTTGTTTATGGATATTGCAGACATTTAGACCTCAGTTGGAGGTTGTTCAAAAATCGTTAGCAAAGTTGCCTTAACAGCATTGTCAAATATTTATTCCCCTGTTTCAATATCTGTTTTTAACCCAGGCATGGTTGGAGAGAGAATTACCATTTTGAAGATGGAGCGTCTCCTTCCAGCCTCTGGTTGAGGTTTTTATTAAGCCATTTTCTTGCAGAAAGAGAGAACAACAACAACAACAACAAAAAAATCTACCAAAAGTCCTCATTTCTTCTTCTTCTTTGAGATTGTAGGGCAAATGTGCTGATTTTTAATACCATTTCCATGGGGAAATATTAGGAATGCTGACAAAGGCAGTTYCAATTATAAAAATTACAGGAAGCTTATGGGGCAAAAATTCCAGTTTAGTGTAAGCCAAAATAAATGGAGAATATTCCCATTCACTACACCACTTCAAGTGAGTGCAGATTCAGGGCCTGGCTCAGATATATTAGAAAAACCATGTTTTTCTTTCCTTGGTCAAGAGTTGAGGGGTTTAATTCTTGTCTCTAATCATCTCTTGGTAGTGGGTGAAAAGTAAGATATAATAAATACATCAATGCTGTGCTTTACCAGGAGGAAGGGTTTTTTTCTTTTAAAAATTTGGTACATGGGGGATTTCACATTTTTGTGCATAACACATTTCTTGTTGAGGGTTTGGGGTTTTCTGAGCACAAGACAAAGTCTTACAGGCACTTCCAGGGACCACGAACACAAGGAGGAAAACTGAGTTGAAGAGAGCAGGTTGGGGATCAGGGATTTCAAATATTGGAATTTGTGAGGAAAAAAACTGGAKCAGGCAGCTGAATTTACAGTCCCTGGGTCATGTGCCATTTTACTCAGGTAAAATGTCCTACAGATTATCAAGGGGATCAGGTTGTCCCACAAATAATCAAGGGGATTATTGGCCTCAGTGAAAGCAATCAGATCCTTCCTTTTTGTAACTACTAAATTAATCCTACTAATTAATCCTACAAAGAGTTAACTCCATATGGACTTCCATTCCCATCTTGTATCCCAAGGCTGCCTATCCTAAACTGCATCTATTTTATAAATATTAGATAGAAATCTATATAAAACCAGAAAAAAATATATGCAAGAATTTTCCTAAAATAATAATTTGGCTTTTTTTTTTTTTTTTGAGCCAACTCTTTACACAAATAGAGGGTGTGAAAGCTTCTGTTCATGGGAATATTTCTAGGAACAATTTCTGAAAGTATTAATTTGCGCCTGTCTGGCAACTATCTTGAAAGCTGTTTGTAGTTTTGGAAATTATTCAGCCAGGGAGCAGTAGAAATGACACATTATATCGTTGATTAATGTAGTAAAAAGCAAATTACTGAAGGGGGAATAATCAAAGCCATAGTTGCAGCAAATAGTTCCCTTATCTGATTTCTCTCGGGTTAGCCCAAAGTTTTAGGTACTTCCCACAATCAGACCCAAAAGATAAAGAAAGAAATTAAAGGAAAACTATTTGTAAAACAAGGGAAGGAGTTAAATAATATTTTTTTCTTTTTGTGAAAAATTTCTGCATATTTGCTATTGTTCTCTAAGTAAACTCCCATTTTTCAGTTTTTAGGACTTTTTATAAGAAACTCCCTGTTCCCCTAAAGCACTACTGACACCATCTGTAAACCCATCAGCTTTTCCCCCTCTCCCTAAACTGCTGAGGGAAAAATTCCATGCACTGAAGGTGAGAGAAGGCAGAGACCTGCCTGGATCTAGAGCTGAGCACATGGMATCCTGGAATTATTTAGATTGGAACCACTCAGAGCTTTGTGTGCAACCATCCCCTGTCACTGCCAAGGCCACCGTGTCCCCAAATCCCTGCAGGGATGAGGATTCCACCCCTGCCAGAGCTGAACAACCCTCTGAGGGAGAAATTCTTCCTGATATCCAACCCAATCCTCCCCTGGCACAGCTTGAGGCCTTTTCCCTTGTCCTGTCACGTGTTCCTTCCCCAATTCCTGACCCATCCAAGCTCAGGATTTGCCATCCCTGAGCTCACTGCGGGGACAGGAGCTGTAGCAAGTTGTTCCAGCTCTCAGATATCCCTTTTTTTGAAGTGAACCCCTGTTTCCCACAGCTTTTGATGGACCCTTGGCTGCAGGGAACATCCCAGTCCCATCCCAGTCTCATCCCAGTTAGAGCCACTCAGCCTCTGAGGTCACCAGGTCTCCATCCCCACTGGGCCAGCAGGATCAGGATCAGCCTCTCCTCTCCCTGTGATGTCATCGTGGGTGTGCTTGCTAGAACCTTCTCCAGCAAATGAATRTATTGGCATTTAGGGTTTGTTATTATTTTTTTTGTAGACACACACTCACGTATATATATATTTAAAATCCCAGCTTTACAAACTTAGGTTGGTGCAGCAGCCTGTGACACCGAATACAAGCTGCTGTGCAAAGCAATTGCCAAATGTTTACATAAACACATAAATAAGACAAATAAATTCATTTTCATTATTCATATTTTCTGCTCTTTCTTCTCCTTTTTTATTTATGCCTTAGACAATGGCTCCTGTAAATATTCTGATTAAAAAAACACCTGCAGTGGACAGAAAGATGATCAAAAAGCCCTGATAGAGAGCAATTCATGTTTCTTCTTTACAATCACTAACGAATCTTAACTTGAACCATGTTATGTTCCCATGTGAGTGATAAGCAATGATTTATTATGAAGTGTCAGGAAATCAGAATGCCATACAGTGAGACATGAGCTAGTGGAAAATGTGTTCCCTGTTTCCCAGCCTCATTACTCAAAGATGCAGTGTCCCTTTCTCYGAGTCTAATTTACCTGGCTTTCCAAGGTAACTCAGAGCACAGGAAACKGCTCCAGGAGGGAAACGCCTGATCCAGGCTGTGCCTTCACCTTCCAGCCCCGCTAAACACCGCGGAGTGACCAGGGAAAAGGGGCTGGAAAGGCAGAGCTCTGGCTGTATCCCACATTCCCGGCCCTAACGATGCTCCCCCCAAAAGCAATCCCTCAGCATCACAGCATCCTCTGCCTCATCAGTGCTGTCAGCGCCTGAAGAGGAAATAAAACAGGCGGCGCTGAGGAGACAAACGGATAAGTTTTCTTTATGTGTTGGAGTTTCTGCTACTCTCTAATGATTCCCTTCTCCCCATGATCCTAATTCAAGTAACTGGCATGTGATATATTTTGTAGACAAATCAGCAGCAGAAGAGCATGTGCGGCTCTGGCACCGCCGAGCCCGTGATTTACTCGCAGCTCGTTCGGGTTTTTAACGTGGGGATTTGTGATTTTAGAGCTTCCTCACAAAGAGAGGAGAAGGCAGCAGATCCCACACTGATTCACATGAGCAGCCCCCGCTCCTACCCACTAATGCTCTCCTCAAAAAGGAACCCAAACAGGCAGAGTCTTAACTATTACACATTTTTTCTAGACGTCTCTTTAAAGGCCCCAATCCCGAAAGCATTTGGGCTCAGTCAGATGTGGATGGAAAAAGGTGAATTTCCCTAGGGAAAAGCAGGGGGTGAGTGTGGTTCTGTTCTGCAGCAGCAGAGACCTGGGAGCCTTCCCAAGGAGGTTTGCCTTGGATGGTCTGGGCACCTCATGGAGCCATCACAGCCACTGACACCTGAAAGGATCAGCAATATTTTGCTCATCATTTTGGAAAGGCAAAGCCTTTATTTAAAAAAATATTTCTAAATAATATTTTTTAAAATGCTTAAAATATTTTTTTAAAATAATCTCATTGTCCAAAAGCATGCATTTAATCACAGCAGACTGGTTAAAAAGCTACCAACAGTAGCATTTTCTATTTCAAAACATGATCCCCTTCTMTTGTGATAAAATGGGAGAGAAGTCCCACAAGTTAAACCGAACAGAATAAACTTAAGAAATTTATGTCCTGCAAATTCTTTCACATGAAAAAAAAGAATATCATATTTAGGCATGTTACGACTAGTTCAGTCTTTCTTAAGGCAATGGTAGCTGCTGTTTTTCCTTGCAGAAAACGTGGAAATCATCAGAAAAAAAAAATTAACCAGAACTCATCTTTGTCTGAAAGGCTGAGAGACTCACGAATTTCAAAAAAATCTTTTTTTTTTTTTTTCCCCTCTATAGAAATGCTTTATAGAGAATCTTTGTGAAGTACAAACCAGAGAGTGGTTGTCTCCCAGCACTGACAATGTCTGCTGTTCCAGACGAGACGGTGTGTGATGTACCATCCTGAAATATTGTCAGCAARCCTGCAAATATGAAGGCATTTTCATAGCAAGGCAGGGATGAAAGGGAAGAGCTTTGGGTTTGCTTTTTTGTTTTTGCTTTGTTTCTCAGTCCTAATAAAATCTACCAGTGTGCTCTTAACTTCTCCCCTCCCGTTTTGTTCCGAGGAGAAAGGGAACATCGTTCTCCTGTGAAAGCGTTCAGGAGAGAGGGAGGAGGTACAAATTCCCTGCTGGAGGGGTTTGCTGTAGCCAGGACGAGGTTTGTGTGATATTTGAGTAACTCAGAGTGCAGAGACAGATCAGCATCTCCCCACTGTCAAGTGGCCTTTGCTGCCTCACGGTGAACCGAGATATTTTAATGTCATAGCTCAGAGGTGGGGCTGAGAAAAAACCCACCCACGGCAGCCTCTGGTTTTTTGGTGATTTAGAAATTCYCTTCAGGGTTTAAAAAATGTGGGGTTTAATCTCAGGGGGAATTACACCCCAAGGGTAACAGGGAGGCAATTGTGGATTACCCAACAGTTGAGTGAACATTTGCAGATAATTCAGCCCTTTTAAGCAGCCAAATGAAGGGAAGGATCCACCTTTGAGTGACCCACGAGTTCCTCCCCACCTCCATCCCTGTGCACCTGGGTCTGGAACACACAGCCCTCGTCCAGATGGTTGCTCCATAATTGCTTTGTCTTATCTGCTGTAAATTCACGTTTTGCAAGGTGTGTTCCAAAAGCTGTTTCTCGGCTGGGATCCTTACAGGTGGCACTTTAAAATGTAGCGAGCACCCAATCCTACAGAACCTGCTTGTCACAGAAAATGGCACAGTTTGCATGTGACCTGTAATGACAGTTGCTAGTTGAAAAGAAACCAGAAATTCAGCTTTATCTTCCACACTTTGGTTGCAGCTGCCATCAACTAAATCTCTCTCCAAGGGCAGATGGTGCCCTGTACAATGAACAATTTAATCTTTAGGAAACTTTGCCAAAAAATCCACTTTTTTTTTCCCCCCCTCCAAGAATAGGCTGTCAATAACATGTGCTCCCAAATACATTGTGATTTGATGGCTATACTTTATTTATAGGAAGAAATAGAAGTTAAATGCTCCCTGTATTTTTTATTTTCTCTTTCCAAGTCTGTGATTCTTCAGGCCACCCTTGTCCTGGGCTCTGTGTGCAGAAGCAAGCGGGGGGACCAGGTGAATGTCACACCTTTGTGCTCTGTGTCACTGTGTCACCTCGAGGCTCATACTGGGCTCAGGGGTAAAATCCTGGCCTGTCTCAGCACCAGCAGCACAAATCCCCCTCTTTCCAGCAGCCCAGAATTCCAYTGGGTCTCTCCAGAACCACGGGGAGCTGCAGCCCCAATTTTTCGTCTGACTCATCCACAGCTTCTCTGGGCCMCCTGTGGCAGCACCTTMCCACCCTCACAGGGAAGARTATTTTCCCAATATCCAGTCTAAACCTCCTCTCTGTCAGTGTGAAGCCATTTCCCCTTATTCTGTCTCTCCAGGCCTATGGAAATTATCTCTTCCCATCTTTTWTTTTGGCTCCCTTCAGGACTGAGCTCCTCATCCTCCCTGCACCATTGCTGCTTCAGATCCCTGCAAAGCTCTGGATTGCCCAAACAATGAGGAAAAGAAATATCATCCCAGGCAAGGTCTCTGAATTCTTGCACCTGGGTGTTACAGCAATTAATTCTGTGTTCAGTCGGACCCAGCTGAGTTAGAGCCCACATTTCCTTCCTCTTGCCCCACACGCGCTCAGCTCAGAAATGTTTTCCACACTCCCCTCTCCCTGTGGCTGATGGTGAACATGCAAGGACTGGTGGCCTCTGCAGGGACATGAGTGGTGACATTGTTGGGCTGTGGGAGCCTTTAGTGTGCAGGACACGAGGGATTGTCCCTGCTGGYATCACATGGAGCCTCTGCCTGCCTTTGGCTGGGTGCTGCACCCTCAGCGAGGTGAGAAACTGAAAGATTTAGTTTCCCTGAGGGTTATTCCTACCTCTCCCAAAATGCTCTCCCATCCTATCAGAGCGTGTTTGCTGAAACAAATATGTTCTGTTTATTTATTTAATGTGCTGTTAAATGACCTTCTGGAAAGCTATTCCTGCCAYGAGGCTTTAAAATGGATGGGCAGGCAGAACTCCAGGGAGCAYGCTCCTCCCAATCAGGATGAATCATTCCAGTAGTTACTGTTTAGATTGATATAATTTTAGTTATAATTATGGGTAACGAGAAGGCGTTTAGAGGCTGTAACATTGTAATTCATGGTGAGAGGAGTCCTAAATGAAATAAAATATATCCGGATTTGCTGTTCCCCCTTTTCTAGGTACTGTGCACGTGGCATGGTTCTTTAAGGAACAGATTTTGTGCTGCTGCAAAAATCTAGCAAAAGTAGGTCAAAAATGACATCTAGAGATAACATGTTTGGTAACCACAAAGGGCCTGTCTGTGTCTTTCTATGTGGCCTTTAAAGAGTCCTGCAATTTATTGTGATAGGTACAGCTGCAGCCTGGAAARGTTTTGATCCATAGGCTCCCATGGACTGCGGTGGGTGGATCACAGAGGAATATTGTCATTTTTGTTGTCCCGTTGCATAAACAGGAGCTGGTAAATTGATATTAGCAAAGATATGGAAATACAGGGAAGACATTATAAATACATGAAGCTGCTGTCATCTGCCTGGCTCTGGAGTTCCATCCCACCTCAGACTGTGCCACTGAAGAGGTGGCAGAACCCAAAATTCAAATGGTGACAGCAATTCCCAAGAAAAGGACTTCAGATACTGGAAGGACCTCACAGCACCTTCTAAGATCTGAAGGGGCCTTCAAGGAAGCTGGAAGAGGCTTTTCAGCAGAAAGKGGAGTGACAGGGCAAGGGAGAATGGCTYCAAACTGAAAGGGAGGAYRTTTAGGTGAGGTATCAGGAAGAAATCCYTCCCTGTGAGGGTGGGGAGGCCCTGGATCCCTGGAAGTGTCCAAGGCCAGGATGAATGGGGTTTGGAGMARCCTGGGATAGTGGAAGGTGCRGAAAGGTGRAACAAGATGAGCTTTAAGGTCCTTTCAACCCAACCCATTCTGGGATTCCATGACTTGAGACCCATCCCACGAGCAGGCAACCCCCAGGGGACCGCGTCACTCCGTTGGTGTGGCTTTTGGCCATGGGAGAAAGGGAAAAGGGGACACTGGAGAGAGCAGAGCAGCACTGGGGTGTGGGAGGCGAGCTGGGCACTGCTGTGTGAGCTGGGAGCCCAGCTCTGGGAGCCCTGGGAGCTCTGGGAGCTCTGGGAGCTGTGGGAGCCCAGGCTGGCAGTGCCGGTGTCACCGCCTGGCCTGGCGTGCCACGAGCTGCTGACACACACTTGACAGTTGTCTGGGGCTGCAGACGGGTTTGAGAGCTCCTATTTCAGAGGTTTCACAGCTGTGTTCTTCTGGCAAYGCTCRSATGAGGAGAGGGAAGCTGTGCCATGGACAAGGAGAGGGAAGGAGGCTGTTAGGAGCAGTGCTGAATCCYGACACGTCCGCGTTAAAATAGATACGACTTTTTACATCTGTTGATGGCTCGATAATTAGTGTTAAATAAAAGCAAAGCTTCAGTATCTGCAACTGATATTTCACATATGCTGTACGAGACATCAGTATAATGAACACCCTCAGCCACGTTTTCAGAGCAGGATTTAAATGSAGTTTTCTTTATGGCACAGGGTGAGCTGCATTCCAGCAAACGCCCAGGAAGCCCCAGACTCTGCCCATCAAGGGCTGTGGGAAGGTGCAGGCTGCTCTGCACTGACTGCAGGTGACAAGCTCTCCACAAACTCCCTGAATCTCTTGCAGACTTGATAATGAAATACATAAACTATGACCCTTATTGATCACAGCTCACACTAATTAATTTCCCAAAGTCCTGTCCCAGCCTGCAGTGGTATCAATAAAATCCCAACAAAACCCACAAGGATGGAGACTTCAGTTGGCCAAAAGACCTCAGGGGTGAAGTACTTATCCCATGGAAATCAATGCCAAGTCCCAATCGAATTGACTCGTGCATAGATGTTACCATTAGTCGAGTACGTGGACAGGCCTCAAAASTTTATTTGTTGCCAGAAGAGTTTCCTGTGGACCTTCCCTCTGACCAATGTGCCTCTGAAGTGTCTGCCCAGGGCTAACAGTGTCCTCAGTGTTGTTCTGTGACAGGGAAGTGACCAGGAATATTGCTCTGCTGATTAAAAAGTCTCAGGGCCTTCTTCACTGTGGCACAAAAAGAAAAGGAGGCAGGAGTTTGGCTTCTCATTTTTCCAATCCAAGCTTTTATAAATATCCCCCACTGGCAGGGAACCGGTGCCCTGCAGTAACTCCAAGACTCCATCTCAGATTTTGTTGAAACCCTGGAAATTTAGATTAGCACTAAAGATTTAGCACTTTCAGTGACRCTAATTTGGCTTAATCACCCTAACGATGTTCTGGAGGCAGAGTTGACCTAGTGAAGAGTCACCATTGGGTCACCACTGTCCCTCGTCACAGCCCATGGTGCCTGTGTCCCATGTTCATGAGGGAGGCAGATGCTGCAGGGTYTGGTATGATGCAAGGCAGGGCTCAGGTGCGATGTCACAGGGAGTTTTCCRTCCTGGAAACCTCTTGGAAGGGTAAATCCCAATGCCTCTTCCATCCCCGCTCTTGGATCATTTGCAGAGGTGATTCCACAGTAAAAATTTGGCTGCAGTGTTGCCGTGTGTCAGCTCCAGGCCTTACAACAGCAATGTTTCTGGATTTCTTTAAGGTTTGAGCAGGGTGTGAACTGGCACAGCTCCGCCCTTTTGCAGGGAAAAATAATATCTTTGCAAAGTGAGAAATGCTCTGGAGTGTTACCTCTGAAACCGAAAGGCAACATCTTAAAATGTCAACATGGATTGCTTTTAATATCTTTTAAGTGGGAATCATGATCCAAGGCATTCACCACAATTTCAAACTGACTTCCATGCATCCTCAGTTGCCAAAAGTCGCTGCGTTCAGCTGCCAAAAACCTCCTCTTCCCTTCCAACAGTTTCTCCACAGCAGGTCTGAGTTGCCAATGCAAAACTCAGCATCACTGTGAAAACTGAAAAGGTGAAGATATTGTAAACCAAACCAAATCATAAACTAACTAGCATGAAGTCAATGGACTTTCTTGTTTTCGTATGGAATTTTTTGAAAAGCTGAGTTTATTTTACTTTAAATAAAGCTGCTACTGAATTTCCAGTTGATTTAGCCAGAACACAGAGAACACACTGCAGGATTTGAGTTGTGTTTGCTGAAATATCCATGGCCTTGAACAGATAATATATTTTTCAGTAACATATTTCTCTTTGCCCACTGCTGCTCTTTTTTTCCTCTGTGCTCCCTCCAGATTGACTTTCACTCTACTTATTGCCTGCCTCATTTCTCACCCTATTTTTCCAGTTGGTTTTTTCCTACAGTATCTTCCAGGTTATAAGCAAAGCAGAACCCAGCTTTGGGCTGAACTTTTAAACCCACATCTTGAAATGAAATAAAACAAGCCCCTTCTGTCTCTGTGTAGCAGTAGCTTCACAACTTGAGTCACTTAGCACTTTTAGCAGCTGCAGGATGGAAAAGGCCCATTGGAAGATGATTTTAGTGCTGGGGAGGTGCCACAACAAGAAGGAATAACACAGGAACAGTGGGGAAATYAGACACTGTGTGGGTAAGAGATGTCCAGCTCTCCATGAGGATTTTAGAGCTTGTTCTTGGCTGCCTGTAGGAAGGAATACCAAATTTAAGGGATGTCGGGGAGAAGCAGAGTAAGGGGCAGCAGTGACCAGCTGGAGTTCATGCACTGATCCCTACACGGTTGTGGAACCAGGATTCCACCCACACTTGCATGTTGCCAGCCTGTGGGTGCAGAAAACAAAGCAGAGGCCATTTGCAGCCATTTCCATGGCTGGAAGTGCCTGCTCAGCGTGGTGGCCGTGATCAGACCGTGTAATGTGGCTGTGTTGTTGTTGTTGTTGTGCTTGCAGGACGAATGCCTTAGTCCAGCTCTCCAGCCCAGCTCTGCCCGGCCCCGCTCGCCGCCGCGGCCCTGACATTGAACTCACAGCAACCCGGACCGAGGAGGCTGCCAAAAAAACTCCTGCTATTCTTCTTCATCCTCACTAACAATTTGGTAATGAAGTATTGATTTCCGCTCCCCTGCTTATGGACGATATTAGATTTTCATTGATAAACTGCGCCGGGGCTGTCTGGTCTCCGCTATCCCTTTTTGCTGTCACTAAAACAAAGTGCCACTGAAGTAAGATAATGACTGAGAACATTGATGTACTTATTTCGTCAATTTGTAACACTTGACAGGAAAAAAAAAAAAAATTCTTCATAGTTTAATGTCCAAGTGTGCTACACAAGATGCAGTCACATTGGAAGCTTTACTTTTCATGGTAATGTCCATTTCCTATTTATAACCCCTTTGGGATAGTTTGTCTAAAGGAAATGTTTCTATTCTGTGCAGCTATTACTGTTGCACCTGGGTTGCCCAATCCAGTCATTGCACTAGGGATCAATACATCACAGTAAGTACAAGAATTATTAAGTTAAAACAGATTCTGAGCCAAAAAACCTCTGAACAATGTTAATCTTCTGTGCAAGTTGTTCAAATAGTTATGCTTAACCATGTTGCTGCCAAAGATTTGTTTGAAATGGATTATTTTCAGTTTGTTTTATTCCTCAGATATATATATATATTTAAATCTCCATTACRGTTTATGACGAGACATATGGGATGGAGGGATTTTTAAACAAAAGTACTATTGTTAGATTATTGAACGTTATATAAATATAGATATATCTATATATAAATATCGCTATATAAATATCTATATATAGATATAAAAGAATGAAAGTAGGATTCCTTTCTCAGTTATAGGTGAGTGCAAATCTGAAACTCTGTTGTGGTCAACAGGGTGACTTTGGATTTGTGCCACCAAAACTGGGATCAGAATTTGGTGTCCGAGCTGTGTCCGGCCCGGCGAGCACTGCCGGCCGTGCCTTCAAACCCACCCCGACCTGGGAGAAGGGGGCTACAAAAATGGCAATTTCAAATTTGTGCTTGTAACTTTTTTTTTTTCATTAAAACTTCGAGGGCCCCGATTTTAATTTGTGGAATATTCACGTTAATAATGAGATCTAATTAAGACATCCATTAAAAGCCCGTTAAAGTTAATTTAACGTAAAAATTCCAATAGAACTGTATTAGATTTTCTCCATTAAATTAACGTTATGGATTTTTAACGGATGTCTTAATTATACATTATTATTAACGGGAATACTGTATTACACAGATTAAGATCGGGTCCCAAGTCAACTCCCAGACTCTTCCAGGATACGCCAATGTCACGAGTCCCACTGTTCCTAGTGCACTGCTTGGAAATCCAGGCGCAGCCCTGTTTGCTCTCGCTCAGAGAAAACAACCTCCAGTAGACAAATCCATCTCTGCATTTAACGATGAACTTCCCCTATTCTCCAAGGAAAAATAAGTCTGGATCAAGTTGTAAATTGCCGTTCCGTGGCAAATGAAATATTCAAAGTATGCGAGGCACAAGTGGAGAAGAGGCTCTTTCTCAAATCAGAAAGGGCTTTGGAGTGTCTGTTCCTGTTGTTTTGTTTGCCATGTTCAAGGGTATAATTGAAGTGCAGCAGTCACAAAATCASACTAAACGTGTTCCCTGCACTCCCTGTGGCCTCTGCAGAAGGGCCTGTTTTGGCACTGCTTGGGAAATTTTGACACGATCCCTAAACTCAACATGGAGGAGAAAAAAAAGGCCCTTCTTATTTACCTCCTAGGGAAAGTGTTGCCCTTATGCCACATATAATAGCAAATTGCTTTTTTTATGGCATGCATAACCTAGATGGGAAAAAATATGGCGCTTGAGGGAAGGAGGGAAAAAGTAAATGAAGTTCCAGGAATGTCATTCTGAAGTAATGAGGCATGGACAGAAAATATACCCCTCACATCATCGGATTGAGATGGCAGTCGAAATAGCTTCATTGAAGTGTCAGCACTCATCCATCAATCAATCATCCACAAGGAAAAATAGCGACAGTACAACGGGGCGGCTTTTATGGGATTTACTCATGGGCATAGGGAATAGCAGCTCAAATGTAGTTCTGACATGAAAAGCAAGGTGCTGATATTATTTTTTATGATGGGAGGATCATAAAGTGAATTGAGAACAGTGAGGTCTGTCTTTGCTTAACCTATTCAACTGGAAATGAACGGAGCTCAACTGGAAACGAGCAGAGCCTTCAGATGGGTTAAGATTGAAGCCTGCACCGTGCTGAGCACTGGCCATTGACAACAAAATTCTATTAAAGCAAAATCAATGCATTAGCATCGAGCTCCTCAGAAGCTGTTAAATTGCACGGCCCGGGCTGGAGTTATGAGGTGAAGTTGCTCAAGGTGGGGCCTGTGGTGCCGACCCAAAGGCCACGAGGACCACAGAAAATTCCCCCTGGGAGAAACTGCACGTGTGGCTCCTTTCCCTGAGATTTTGGGTGCAGGGAGAAAATACTGGGCTGCTCTCAGCATCTCCCAGCCCTGATGATGTCACAGCCAGGAGTTTGGCTGTTCTTTAATAGGATTCTCCATGCTGGGGTTGCACCTATGGCAAGGCTGAGCTGYAGGAATTCCCACACGGGGAGCTCTCGGGAGCATGTCCCCACAAAAAAAGGAGTCCTGGAGTCCCCAGCCAGCCCTCAGCACCCAGAGCTGGGGCTATTTGGGACACCAGCTGCTCCATTTTGGCAGGAAAGGGGTTTTGCAGGTGCCCTGTGAGCTCAGGGTGACCATAGGATGGTCCCACACCGGAGCTGCAAAGGTTTGGGGAGATTTTGGAAAGGCCAAACCCCCTGAGGGAGATCAGCTTTTGCTCAGGAGTCTTCACTGTCTGGCAGCAGCTACTCTGTTCAAAAATCTGGCCACAAACCTTCATCCCACAGTGCTAAAGCTTCATCATTTTGCCTGCATCGCTGTCCTCGGGGAACGTTTTAGGTACACATTTGAATTAAGTGATTTTTATTTTTTCTTTTTTACAATACGATATAAAGAAAGGAAAATGTACGTCTCTCCTCTCTTTTCTCTGTACAAAACTGGATGAGTTGATAGTTTTTCTGTCACATAAATCAGGTAACACAAAAAAATCATTGCATCTTTTCTCTGTCGCCGCTACTCAATATCTATCGTTCTGACTTTTATTCTTATTGGAGATCATCAAAACATTAATTAAAAGCCTGGTGATCAAACAGCCGAATATTTATGATTCACGTCCTTGCTTATTAACAAGTGGCATATTGATACACCACATATCCAAGCTGTTTATGCTCTTGCACTGAAATAAAGCAGGGAGAATTGTTACCCTTTTACACGCTGCTTTGAAAGATTTATTCAGAAACCAGAGCTCCCTTCCCGCCACCATCCATGTCAAAATAAGCCATATCACCTGAAAAAAAAGATGTTCTATTTTAAAACAGGGAGATGTAATTAGCATCCCTTTGGGGCCTAATGTATRAGAATTTCAGTGGATCAGTCTCAGGTGTTTTTTTCCAGGTTTTTGTTACTTAAGCTGAGAGAGAGAAGGACACTTAACTTTAAAAATGGCTGTCATTAGTACAATAATAATTGTTGGGTTAAAAAAAAATCTTTGAGAATCTGCTAACAAACCTGCCCAGTAATTACTTGTCAATGCAAGTTATCATGGGTTTTATTACCTACTTGTAAAAGTATTTACAAGACTGACCTCCCTAGCTTTTTTAGAGATCAGGGAGGATATAAAAAGTCATTTTAAAAATCAATAATTATATATTAGCACGATAGGGGGTGAAGCCTTCCAAGCCAGCTTTACAGGCTATTGAGTCAACTCTCATGCATTCAAATGGCAGGGATTGTTTCCCTAATTTTTGGCCTCTTTTTCTTTCCTTAATCATGTTTTGACAAAGTGCCATATTTATTGATTACTTCAGCCCCACAGTTCAGCTCCTAAACCAGAAGGGGATATTTATTCCCACTGGGAAGCACCCGTGCAGGATTTGCATGGAAAACGAGCTGCCCTTGGTGACCAGGAAAAAGGAATATTGGGGTTTGGGGTGGGAGTTGCTGAGGGGACACTGGCCCTGTGCTGGTTCCCCACAGCCTGATCCAACCACATCCCAGGCACTCAGGGTCATGCTGTGGGTGTTATTTTGGGATGAAACCTGCTAAGGACACAAGGGGATGAGGAAGGCAGCTTGTTTTTTGGCAGAGATTGAAGAGGTGGCTCTGGCCGGGCTGTCCCCTGTCCCCTCTCTGTATTCCATCATCACTCGGGGGCTGGCAGAGGGGGATCTCCATCACACAGGGCTTTTGTCCTCACCAACAGATATACGATGCAATTTATATTTAAAATTCTCTCTATAAAGACAGTATTGATCACAGATTCCAGATCAATACGTTGCAATTACAGCAGGCTTTAAAGGCCATCTGTCCCCGAGCAGGAGCACCAATGGAGCCACTTCCCACAGATTGTGAGCAAGGGCTGCTGGTACTGCCCATCTTCTCCCAGCAGAGCCTGACATGTCATTGCTGCTCCTAGGAAGTTGGGTTAGGAATTATGGAGTTGTAATTCCTGCATATTGACCACCCCAGTGCAGCTTCTCCTTGGGTTTCACAGCAGGGTCAGTGACACTGTGGTTTTCCTCTCCTGGGTTTCCTGCTCCTCATCACAATTTGTCCCACAGGTCACAATTTTTCTTGTCCTCARCTGGAAATGGTCAGCAAGAAGTTCTTGAATTTCACTAGAACTAGGAACATTTCCATGATGGTGCTGAAGAGTTTGAGTTGGACATTGTGGGTGCAAACAGAGCCTTTTTTATGTCACAGGATCATTTAGGTTGGGAAACATCTCCGAGCATCAAGTCCAACCTTTGACCATTTGTGTCAGTTTGGACCACAGCAAGTGTCATATTTTTAAACATAACAAAAGAATAAAGGACAYGCATCCAAAGGCAGATTTCAATGACATTTCATCAATGAGGTCTTGATTTGTCAGGAACTCAGGATCAGGCTGTTGGTTAATGGCTCTGGGTGAGCCACTGGGTTGTTATTCCAGAAATGCTTCCTGGGTTTTCCTTTTTCCTTCATTATTTCCTGCAGTGGAAAGCACACAGAATTTAGAATTCTTACTCTCCACTTGTCTTCTAAAGGAAAGTGAAAGAATAAAATAATAAAAACAATGGGTTTGCAGTAGGACTGGAAGTTGACTCACCTTTGCACCCYACACGTGCTGTGCCACATCCCCCCCCAAGTCCTCCCTGAAGCCACCTCCCTCCCATTTCAGTGCAATGTCTGAAAAAGAGAAGCCAGATTCTGGATGCATTTATCCCTGAGTAAATCCAGAGCCGCCCTTTCAAATCCAGCAAGATTTACCCTCTGTTTTCCCAGCTCCAAAGGCCATCCTCGTGGTCCCAGCCTCAGGTTCCAAAAGCATTCAGGGATTTTTGAAAAAAAGTCCAGCAAACTTCAGTCTCTAGCTCCAGGCAAATTGAATCTCCTGCACTTCAGAAGGTTTTTAGTTATGGCAAAGAGGTGATTGCAAAACTTTGATAYTGATGCTTGTAAAAGGAGCACCAGTTGTATCAGTATAAAGCACTTTATACTGGTACAGCTCCTTTTGCTCTGCTGGACCACTTTTATCCCAGTGCAAGCACTTTTATCCCAGTATCCTCCAGTCTRGGGGTGTTTTTTGCTTTGGTTGTGCCAGGAGAGATGTGAAGGGTAGATGGTGTTTCAGATGACACTTGCTTCTTGTACCAAAATGTCTGCACAATTTTTTCTTGGAKAGTATTTTTTAAAAGTGAACTTGCTGCAGCACTGGACTTAACTGCAGAGTAATAAACTTCCAGTTCATCATCCCTCTCAGCTCATGAAATGTCTTCAGGCCTTTGTAAAAAGCCCTGTTTGAGACAACAGATTAAACACTAATCCTGGCGGATCGCACAGCTCCACTTCAGTTCACACCACCGAGCTGAGCAAACTTTTTTTTTTTCCTTTCCTTTTTTGATCTAAGTAAAGGCAACAAATTCTTTCATTAGACTCCTTAGATGAGGTAGCAGGGGGAAAAAAAAGATCAGTATTTCACGAAGAAAATGAAAATAACATATTGCAAAAACGCAGCTACGTTAAAGGCAGGGAACACTTTCCCCATCCCCACACGGCATCTCACGTCCTCAGAACTGCCTGAAATGTGGGAGATTTCTGTGGGCAACGTTTTCACTTTGAAACTGGTCCAGGTAACGTTTAAGAGTGGCAGATCTGTGTGCATCCAGGAGGACACGCAGGTGCACAGGGACATTTCCCTACATCACCCRTCGGACACGGGCACACAGGGAGGTGTGTGTGTGTGTGTTTGTGCATCCCTCGAGGAGCAGCAGCAGCCCCGGGGCTGAGGCAGCAGCCGGGCACTGCCGGCAGCAGGAACCTGCAGGATGTGCAGGGCAGGCTCTCGGCCYGCTGGAATGTGCAATACAGGTTGCAAAAGCTGACAAAGCTCAACAGTTCCTATTTGGCTCAGGGTACTTCTCTGTCCCGTGTCTCTGGTACAAGGCGCCCTTTTGTCTCGCGCTCAGGCACCTCCTCTCCATCCTTTGTTGTGTTTACTCTGTGTGTTTGTTTTGGGTYTCATCACCTGGATCAGGAGGGACCCAGCCCCATTTCAGCCACGGAGCACGGTTGGCCACTCTGGTAAACTGGGATGGGTTTGCTCTGCCCCAGCGCTGGTGGTTCGTCACACGTTTGTCCTTGGCAGCATCCTCAGGTCACGTCTGTGACCCGCGATGTCAGGATCCTGTTCCCAAAACAATAAAGAAAATAAAGAATCTAAAGCTCATTTCTCTTAAAAAAACAAAAAMCCCACACACAAATGTATATACTCCAAAAGGCAACGAGGCAAAGATTAAACCCATTTTTTATACAAACAACGCAGCCGGGACTCCCTGGCGAGAGGCCTGGTGGTGACTTTCCCTGGCGAGTGTCTCGGTGCTCCTGCACTCRTTTTGTACCCAGTGCATGCTGTACAGAACATATTGCCTGTAACTCACAGAGGAGGGGGCCACGCTGCTCCTCCTCGGGCACTGCAGCTTGTTTGGATGAAAAGTTGCGCCTTTGATGCATTTTTATACTGTACATATTTGTATATATTAACTATATTGCCATGTTATGAAACACAGATTTTGTTATATTCGCTTGTTTCGGTTTCCTACAAAAAAAAAAGGAAAAAAAAGGTCCATAATGAGGGATGTCATTATTTTTTTTTCTTTTTCCTCCATAGAAAACACGCTTGTAATTTTTTTGTTYGTTTGTTTTCTCGGTCGTCATCTTTTAAAGGCTCATAAAGGAATTAGAGAGGAGTTTTTGGAGGAACTGGGAGAAGCAAGTCTGTGTTTGCATGAGACCTGCCCAATTGCTGGCTAGAAAAGGGGGGCGGGGGGAAGAGGGGAAATCTAAGTCAAGTTTTGCTTTTAAAGCATGCTTAGTCCCACGGGAAACTCATACATGTACAATTATTCTCTTTGTATTTTATCTAATAGTGCCTGAATTATATATWTTTTTTAATGTCTTCTTGGAGGGACAATTCATAATTGTCAAAATTTGAAACATTAGCTTAATTTTGTTTTCATGACCCCCCTCATTTCTTCCCCTTATTTATTTTGTTGCTGTTTATAATGGGCCCCAAGGCCATCTCTGACATTGCAGCGTTCTTCTTCCACGTTAAGGATGTTTTTAAAATTACCCAGATTATTGAGCCAACAGGCTGCTTTAATCAAAACCATGTTTCACTTGGTTTTGGGTGATTATGAATGGTCCTTGCACGGAAAAAGCCCTTTCTGCCGGGAGGACCATACCATCTAGTGGCCCCAGAGCTTCATCACACACAATCATCTTCCCAATATTCACTTTCTCCGAGCCTGCCTGGCAATTTGGCCTCCAATTATTTGCTTATTATAAGGAACTTCAGCTAAACAAATTGATAATGTTAATGGCTTTTTGGGTTTTTTTTTTTCTTTTCACCCCCCTCATCCCTTCGGTTGATTGCTAAATAAATTCGTATAATTTATACTAGAGGAGATTATTGCTTTTATTGTTTTGGGTTCCCCCAAACCAATTATTAACAATCAGGACTATGTATCTCATTAAATTTAAATCAGGTCAAACCTATTTATCTGAGGCCTTTTCTGATTTACAGGAAGATGACTGCATTCCAGAGCATTTGAGATTTGTATTTCTGTGTATGATTTTGTAGCATTGAAATCTATTAACGGTGATTTTTTTTGTTCTGTATTTTCACCAAGGTAAATACATCGTATTTATAAAAAAATAATCCCTCAACTTTCCCACAGAAAACATTACTTTTTATGCCCAGGGATTTTTATTTTTTTTTAAATAAAATCACTGCAGTTTTAGAACTGTAATTAAAGCCCTGAATAATAGATCACACATCTTGATCTGTTATGTTTAAAAGGGGGGGAAAAAAAAAAAATAGCCCAAACTGTTCACATAATCCTGAATGCCTCATTTCCATAAAAAAGCTTTCTATACATATATTATTTACATTTTTAAACATGGTAATTCTTCCCTTTGTGGCAGAAAATGTCTCTTTTTTCCACGGCAGCTACTGGAAAGCGACTGCTCACATCTGAAACGTTATCGTAATTTGCATCAGGAAACCCGAGTGCAGACATTAAGGACTGGGGTGTGTTCAATTATGATTTTGCTGGAGGCTGTCCCTCATTTTAATGCTGCACTCATTGAACCACCTTTCTGAAATCTGCCTCACCACAGACATGCCTCACAACATCATTAGCTTTGCAAATGGCTTCATTTCACTCAATGTTTTCAGGGTTTTTTTGGGTTGGTTTTTTTGTTTTGTTTTGGCCAATTGTAAAATGGAAATTCAAAAAGGGAAAAAAAAAAACCGAGAAAAAAAAAAGGGAAAAAAATAAAAAAACAGATGCACTTAAAACATGAAAAGAATTATTTATATGATAAAAATATATTTAGATTTTCAAAGCACAAGACTGAACAGAAGTGCTCTTTTTATGCTTTCTGAAGATGTTACTGTTAAAAGTCTTTCTACATCAGGCTTAATAAATCTGTAATGACATTTGATGGATTGATTTTTGTGTGGGTTTTTCTTTTCTTYAGTRGTTCTTTTTTTYTTCTTTTTCCTTTCTCTGCAGAGAAAGAAAAAGACTGACCTGGAGAGGCTGTGGGAATAAAAAAAAACCACAGGAATGTGCCTGTTTCAGTCAAACTCAGGCAGGATTCCTCGCAGGCTCCTTTCCCTTCATTAATAATCACTTAAAGTGGGAAAAAGAAGGGAGGGGGGAAAGCAACACCTCCACCCTGTGCTGGTTTATCCCGATTTTCCTTGTCCCTTCTGTGGCTCTGGGGTTATTTATGGGGTGGGGGGACACACCCATCCCATCCCCGTGCTGAACACGGCCCATCCTACGACACCCACCTCTTCTTTTATTTTTTTAAGTGCTTTTTTTTTAAAAAAAAAAAGGAAAAAATATATATATATTGCACACATTTCAAGCAACCCCTCTGGGGGAAAATAAAAGAAATATATAGAGATGGCTGAAATAACAAATGAATCATAAAACTTGGGGATGGAAAAGGACTATTAGATCATCCAATTTGTCTGGTGTCTGCCCGTGCAGGTCTGCTCCCCCCAGAGCCTCCCCTGGGCTTTGTCTCGTCTGGGGGCTGAACTCCGGCCCTGCTCCCCTGCCCCTGCCAGGGATGGGCTGGGAATGTTGGCTTGGGAATGTTTTGTGGGGCTGGGAATG
>QVAJ01000166.1:1284155-1296968 GCA_003546035.1 Mixornis gularis
ATCTTCCGGTCCCAACAATTAAAATAGAACAAAAAAAAAAAGAAAAAAAAAAAAAAAAAAAAAGGAAAAAAAATGGAACAATTTGTACCTCTATATATGCACTGTTATTTCCAAAGGAACATACAAAAAAAACCAGTAGTATCCCAATAGTTAATACTGATGGGCAAAGTGTGGTGGTGCTGCCATGGAATGGAGTCTTCAGGTCCATTTTTCCATTCCAAACCCCCCCCAAAAGGAAAAAAAAAAAAAGAAAAAAAGAAACCTTGAGGGAAACTGTACCAGCATGAAGGGAGATTAAAAACAAACAAGCCTTAGGTCTGTTTGCTGCACAACACGTTAAAAAGCAGCCCTGCCCCGTGTGGCACAGGCAGAGCAGCTCCAGCCATGCATCCTCCAGGACAGGGAGAGAGAGAGAGAGAGAGAGAAATCACACACAAAAATAGATTATTAACCCTTTTCCAAGTGAATTCATCTTCAAAAAATAGGCTATAAAAGTGCAAAACTAGGAAAACAAAAATCTAGGTTATGTACATATGGCTCAGCTTATGAACAGGAAAACAGGTCAATAGTGTACAATTTCCTGATACACAGCACTTCATTCCATTGCCAGTTTACAGAGACATTAAAAACCAGTCCCATTTACAGGAACTAAGACAACTGGAACATCTCAAGTTGCATAATGAAAAAAAAAACCCAAACAGTTTCTAGGTTTTGCTATTTTACATTTGCTGTAGGAAGGGAGAGAGAAAAACGAACAGTGCAAAATATTTGTTTTGTTTTGCTAAAATATATGGAAGTCAAAGCCAGGTACAGAAGGAATTAACTCTTAACTACAGTAACTTCATGAGAAGAAACGAGGAAGGCAAGTCAAAAAAATACGCAACAGTTCTGCTTTACTGGCTGGTAACTGGCCATCTTCCCTTTACACCAATTAAACTGCATGTGCATTAGAAAAAAACTCTTGTTGTCTTCACAAAAAAAATAAAAGGAGACATTCTCCCATTTACAGGATATTTCTCACTCATTTTAGATTCTAAAAACTGACATCAAGAAGCTTCCAAGCACAGTCAAAGTAGRCTCCATCACAGCCACATCCCTTCTGAAGTCTGGAGAACACAAATTCATGTTTCAAGGCTGCTGTTTGAGACTTTACGGCTTTGGACAAAGGTGCAAAGGAGTTTCTTTTTTCTCTAAATGTGACTGTGTGGAGCTCAGTACAGAACCAGACGTCTGAAACACGGAGATTATGATTGTTTCTCAAGCAAGTCCCAGGGATTTTCTGTTCGGGTGGTGGCAGAGGTGTTCTTTAGGCGGCTTCTCTGAAGAACAGCAACCAACGCCAAGAGAAGAATCCAAGCACATTTCAGGAAATCCAAAATGTCAAGTATTGCCTCATGCTTGCATTTTTTTTTTTCAAACCATGCTGGAAAGAACCCCAGAGAAGCAGAGCCCCTCCAGCACGTCCTGGTCCTCACCCAGCCAAGGCAGATCAGTGTCAGCACCGTTGCTTTTAATGTTCACAACATCTCTAAACYGGACAGTTTCAGACAGTTTATTTGGAACTCGTTTTAAAAAACTAACATAGTTCAACAGGAAAAACAAAAAAAAAAAAAACAAACCCAACAGATGAGAAACTTTCACTTTTATGAAAAAGGAGCATTACGCCAACAGGATTTTCAACTTCAGTATTTACAGTTTACCTGAGGTGCAASGATATATAATCTTTCCAAGAGAAACTCTTCAGCAGCGCTCAAGTATGTAAAAATAGAACTCCTACCTAATATTTGGTCAATTAATTCTAATGAAAAAATACTCAAAAAGTCAAGGTCAAGATATACATTCTCCACACACCTTCATAACCCAACTGTTTCGACTACTTTGTATGGCTATTTGGTACAAAATGTTAAAAGAACCAGTATTATAAAACTGTAGTGTTTCTATATACAGTACAATCACAGCTTAGTTCAGTAGCTTTCACCATTTTCTCTTCCTCAGGGGGTGAACTGCAGGTATAACTCCACGGAATATGCACTTGTGTCCTCAGACCTGGTGGGGAAAAGAGGAATAAATATTAAGTTTGTGGTATACAGCTCTAAAATAGTACAGCACAGTTTTTGTTGTGAGGAGTGTCTTTGTAACAAAGGGAATTCCAATCCTTGCTGAAGAATTGATACTGCCATAGGAGTCTGGATTGCCAGCTTTTAGCTGGCAAATAAAGTCTACTTTGGAAGATGCTCAGCCCCAAGAAGAATTTCAGGCATGAAACCAAGTTAACAACACAACCAGACACATCTATGCTTAGCAGGGGGGCAATGAGAGCAGTCAGATTAGAATRCCAAGAAATAGAGTGCTTTAAAAGCTGTCAACTCAAGGTCAGATAACTGCTCCCAAAATCTTTCCATAAAATCATGTGTGCTGGCCCAGGTGCTACAGCATTCCAGAAATATTCCTGAAGTATTCCCCTCAAGAGGGAAATGACCTGTAGCTCTGGGTTAGGAAAAAGAAAACATATCTATTTATTTCCAGCCCCAGAGAGCACTCCTGTGCTGAGTTGTGAAGGGTGCTCAGGTCTCAGAGGCAGCACTGAGGAGATGAACTCACAGCACCAGGGCACAGCCTTCACCTGACCTCCTTCCCCAGGAGGGCACAGCCTCCCCTCGGGTAAACTGAGGAAAACTATCTGGAATAACCTCTGGATCACAGAGAAGCTGCCCAGGAGCTGTCAGAGAGCTCTCCCTGTCCTCGGGACTCACCCAGAGCTGTGGTTTGAGGAGGGGAGAAGGAGCAGGGTCTGCACCCCCAGGAGAGCCCACCCAACACAACCCCAGGACCAGAACTGCACCACAGGCACCTCCTCCCCTTCTGCTTCTCCACATCTCCCTCTTCCACCCTCAAGGACTGACTCAACTTCTACTTCCTGACTGCACTTTGACTTTCACTGAGCACTTCCCACTGGAATTATAACTAATTAACATAATTATCTAGTGCTACCCTCCCATTTCTCTYCAGAAAGGCACATCCTGTACCTATCAAACAAACCATTACCACTCCCCCAAACAATCAGTGCTGCCACCCCAGCACTTGGTGATTTTCTAAGGAGGAGGAAGGAAATTTTTATCTTTTCAGGCTCAGACTTTCACAAGCTCTCCCCAGGCTGTGCAGGAACCTTTGATGCCACCAGCACCTCGTGCAGCATTTAAGCCCCAATTAATTCAGGAGGTTTGTTTACCTTTCTGGAGTGATTCAGTTCTTCTTGTCACTGGGTCTGAAGGGTGTGTTCCCCACGAAGGGCTCGTAACTTCTCCTCTGCAGCAGATTGCTGGGTAAGTGTTGGTATGATGACACTGATCTCTTTCCTGGGAGGAAAATCATTTAAGGGAGTTAGAATTATTTCCTGCTCCTCTCAGGTCCACATTAGCATCCAGAATCCAAAATACTTTGACAAATCATCTTATAATCAGGCCTCAAAAAATATAGATATTCTCTAATAGTCCTATTATATAAAAATCAGGATCCAGAATAAATACAAGGGGAAAAGATAATTTAACGACTTTGTGCTAAGTTGTATCCAAGTGATGTCCAGCTCCAAATTTTACTAATTTTATTTGCAAGAAAGAAATGTCTTTGCTTAACTCATCCCACAGCAGAGGCCTCACCTAAGGAGGTGTAAGTGCTACACCCTTAACGCTTAATTCAGTTCCTGTACTTGTTTGAAAATTGAATTTTTCAATGGGTATTTGAGAGGCAAAGTGGGGATATTTCATTGCTGCCATCACGGATTACATGGAACTTGTGACACTTTAAAGAGTGTTAGCACACATTTACTTGCAGAGCTTTGTTAAGCAATGCTCAGTCTAGCATACAGGTAGTTTCATGTTTATCTGAGACCATTAATTCAGATTTATATATGTGAAATCAATGCCTGTTCCATATTAAGTCTTACTAGCTCRGGCAAGCAGTCAAAAACACTTCATAAAATTAAGGCAAAAAGTCCAGAATCATTACTCCCACAGGATCCAAAAAGCCCAACTGCCATCCATATTCCCTGAAAGCTTCCAGTGCAGCATTGGAAAAAAAAAMCCAAAAAACCTCTCGAGCTTTAATTAAATTAAAATGGCACCGCTAAATTAATATTTCAACAGAATCCACGGAGCCATTGGAGTGTGTCACGAGCAATTGTCTGTAATTTGCAGCCTCTGCCAAATCAATCAGCCAACAGGTTATCCCTGATAACATGTTGCCATTGCAAAGGCAACTAATTTGAGAATAACACAAACTGAGCGGTTTCAGAATGTTTCTGTCTCTTCAGGGCAACACGGGATGGCAAAGCTTACAAGCAATAAGGGAAGGCATCGTGCTTTAATCAAGTTTGCCAAGTGGAACATATTCTCCTGACAACTCCATCCAGCATTTAACATGCCACGGAACATGTTCGGGGCACCTCGAGGATGTTGCCACAAGGGCACAGGGGGCCCTCGGGAAAAGGTTTTGACATGATGGTTTATAAAATCAGCAAGGTTCAGGAGGAGGAGAGGGCAGAAAGCTGCAGCTCTGCACCTGCACAATCTGCAGATGGGATCACACCACACAGCCCCGAGGAGCTGAAGTGTAGAGAGACTGTTGTGTTTCAGATTCATAATGAAAAATATAAAGAGTTTAAAGAAACTTTTATCTCTCCTCCTCTCCACCCACAATAAAATTCTAACACTGAGAGGTTGCTTGGCTGTTACCCTGTACCCTTCTCAATAACTACCAAGGTTTGGGTTGGGTACTTGTAAGCAAATTGGTTGAAAAACCAAGAAATTAACCTTAGAAACCTACATCTTCCTGCCCAGGGCTTTTACAGAAGTTGCTACAAAACCCCAGTAGAGGGGGGCTTGTTTCAGTCTTTCCAAGGCAGGTAACAGCCAGAAAAAGTTGCTTTTCTCGCCCTGAGCCAGCACCGGGTAATGAACAGTGAAATCCTCATTTCCATGACAACAATGCTGTCAAATTAGCTGCAGCCACAGCTCTGRGAGCTCTAAATAACAAAACCCAGAGAAAAGATCCTGACTGCGGGGCAGTGTCCCCAGGCTGGCAGCAAGGAAGAGGAAGCAAAGCCCAGCACTGAGACTTCTCTGGCACAGGTGGAGCTTCCAGTAGAAGAAGCAGGTGGATTCCATGAAGTCGTGGTTCAAAACCAGAGCTGCTCCTTCRGCAGGCTGCCCTGGCTCAGTGCTGACACTGCCCCAGCCCTGCACACCCTCACTGCTCCATCTCTGCGCCTCATCCTCCTCTCCCATCACCAGGAATCAAAGCTCAGCAACAGCTCTGTGCTCCMGGCCAGCCCTGTGCAGAGCCCAGTGCCCATTTTGCATTTCTCACAGCACTCCGGGGTACACAGGAATGAAACCAGGAACGAGCCCCATTTCCACACCCCTCCAGTGACTCAGCTGTGCTGCTTTTCCTTCTCCACTCCCTGCCCAGCCTGGGCACAGAACTGTGACACCTTCCCTCACCTTTCCCTATAACCCACCAGGCAATCCTGCAYATTATATATAAATATAAACTATATGTGATACATTTCAAAGCCTATAACCTTAAAACAAGCAAACAAAAACCAGAACAGAGTGAGCAAATACTTTTTTTTTTTTTTTTTTTGGCCTCATAACTAAATGTGGATTCAGTATCTGCAGTTTTCTCTGACCTGAGGGAACACACCCCTGGCTTSTTACCATCCCAGACTACTTCAGAGGAGCAACTTTACTGCTTCCACAGAATGGGAGCATTCAGAGTTCAGGAAYTTCACAGACTTTAAGACTACACAGCCAACACAGGCTATTCATTTTTATAATGGGATCTTCATCTCAAAATTCAAAGTCCTGTATTTGTAGCTAAGTCCATGCTGACCTCAGCTTCAAGCCATAAATACCACCTTCTACAAATAGTCAGACAACTGCTTCAGTATCACCCAGCACCTTTTAATCTTGGCCTCCTGCTGACTTTTCAAAAATGTTGATCAAGGACAAAATACAAAAAGCATGTATTTTGTAGAAGTACTGGAGTTCTCCCAATACATCACTAATCATTTATCTCTGCTAGGCCCAGAACTTTCCACGGAGCATTACTACACCATAATTAGAATAGCAGAAATCTGTTGTCTTGATTTAACAAAGTATTCTGTTCCTACTAAAAGTTAAACATTAAAAAAAGCGCCACTGAAGAGCAGAAGTCTAAGATTTAAATCAGTTTTATGATCTGCAATACATCCTTTTCTGCTCTTGAAGGGAACAATTGTCTGTGGCAGTTTTGGGGAGGGGTTTTTTTTGAAAAAGTTTTATTAATATTCCAGATGGTCTGAGAYTTCTGGCACATTAAGCAGAAAGGCTCATTCCATATCCTGGATTAGTCAACATGTCTGGAGTRGTCTGATGAGCAAACAATACATGTTTGCCATCAGAAACCCACGGCAGAGGKGAAGGGGGACCTGGAGGAACTTCAGAACCCTCTCCAAAATTCAGCCCTTCCACACCTAATTCCCCAAGCCAGGAGTTGGCTGAACCTGGATTTTCAGTCTAAAATCCAAGCACTGACTGCACTTGGTGAAATGCTAAGCACAGCTGTATTTTCAGTGTTTCAAGGCGAGCACACACATTTATACCCCATTCCCCTCCCTGTGTCACAGGAGGAAGGAGGGACTGACTGTACCTTCTCCTGTCGAGCTGGTGACCTGGCCATTGCTAGATCCACAAGAAGCATAAAGAGATCCAGAGCTGTATGGCTCGTAAGGTTTGAGAGCAGTCAATACACTGGGAGGATCAACATCATCTGCACTGAGGAGCCCTTGTTTGCCTGGCAGGGCAGAGGATGYGGGTTTGGTGCGAGGGTATTCCTGAGGTAGCAGATTTGCATATCTGTTTGCAACACGGAATCTGCTCATTTCGTATCTCCTGTAATTAGCCAGAGGAGAGTCCAGGTGCTCCACGCCTACCACAGAGGGTTTCATCCGTTTGGAAGAGCTTTCTCCATAGTCCAGGGTTGCATTGCTCCCAGATTTACTACAGAGATAGTCTCTCCCTCGGTGGCAAGGCCAGCCAGGTTCACTGAGGTGAGACTCGAGAACCCCGTTCATGCTGCTGCTGATCAGACCAGACTGAGTCACTGGGGCACCCACAGCTCTGAGTTTAGATTCAGATCTTTTTACTCTGTCCAGTACTGGAGARATACTGGAACTGGAGTGCACTTCTTGCTGAGGTTGTCTGTAGTTGTTTGCCTGAGCTCCAATGTTACTTTGCTGTTTATGAAACTTGAGGTTACTCGGGGCTGTGCCGCTCGACTCGCTCCCGGAGAAGAGAGGGGCTTTGTTCTGTGGAGGGGCACATTGCTTGGCTTTCCCTGCCTGCAGTGGTTTCTGCTGTGCATTCGTGGAAGCCTTGTTTTTATTGGGATGCAGAGGCAGAGGAGGCACATCCTTGCCCAGCAGGGCCGGGGGGCAGCCCGTGCGCCGGGCCTTGGCCAYGGCCTTGCTCCTGTAGCCGTTCTTGTTAACCGTGTCAGGGTTGTACTTGTGCATCAGCCTCTGGTGCATCATGAGGACCTCGGGGTAAAATGTCCTGTAGGTACAGAAGGGGCAGGTGCTGGGGGCCAGCAGGCCTCTGCTTGCAACCACTGAGCATTCCTGGGAAGTCTTACTGGATAAGTCCAAGGGCTGCTCGTGACAGTCCACGACAGCTCTGCGTTTGTAGTTCTCAGTGCATTCTTGCATATTGTTCACATTTTTCCCACCAATAAAAGCACAGATATACTGGACATCATCTTCCTCTGATGCCACAGAAGCCTTTCTCTCTCTTTTAGGCTGAGCTTCCTTGGTTTCCTTCTCAGCCTTTAGTTTGTCCGGGTAAGGAGCGGGCACGTTTTCAGCTATTTGATTCAAACTGCTACAAACAGAACCTTTGTTCGATTCCCTGGAATTGTTCTTTACTTTTAAAAAGACTGTGCTGCCTATTGCATTGCTCAAGGACAGAACTTCCTTTTGCTGCTTGGCAGGTGGGCAGCTCTCAGCATCTTTGGCACCGTCAAAAAGCCTCTTCAGGTTTTTGGTTTCTGGAGCAGCATCAGCAGCCAGCGACAGCGCCGTCTCCTGACCCCGCAGGGAACCTTTGCTGTCACCCTTCCCATCAGCTGCACCATCCCCGTGCCTGTCCTTGTGGTGTCTCTCTAAATGATACCTCAGGGAAGTTTTCTGGGCTGCTGCATACTCACAGAATTCACATTTGTACGGCTTTTCACCTGCAACACAGATTGAGCAGTAAATGAGTCTGARATTTGAAGGCTTGATCACAAAAGCAAGGGAAATACTGTGGACTCTAAAGCACTAAAACTGATTTTTCTCTCCCCTTTCACACACTCCTAAGTCCYAAACTCATCCAAAACATTTAAACAACAGGATTTTAATGCATTTACTAACTACAGTGACATCTTCTGGCTGTGCTGGGATGTTCCCACATGCTGGCTACGGATGGAGATGGGAGCTGACAACGTGTCTGGCACAGATAAGCAAGGAGTGCAACTCTGAGTCAACCCCAACAAGTTGCAGCCCTTGAAGACCCCACAAGCGTCCTATTCCCCATAAAAATGGGACAGCTCAGCTGCAAACAGAGCTGCTGTCCAAGAACACACAGGCAGCAGTAGGAAGGGTTTGTCTGGCTATGCAAAACAAGGAGTTGAGTTGAGAAGAGACTCAGCTTTTCCCCAGGTAGCAGCAGCTGGCAGACAGCCAACTTAGCATTTGAGAAATTGGCTGGGTTTTAAATTAAAACCAAACCCTAAACTTTTGCTACACTGCTAAAAGTAGAAAAATTAAAACCTTAAAATAYATGGGTTTAACAATACTTAATATAATTAGCATTATACAAAAACATTTATACTTARGTAAATAATTCAAATAAATTTTAATTGTGATTATTTAGTTTTGTTTAGAATTGGAGAAAACTTTGTTCTTCACATCAGTAATTTTGAAGGCAGATTCTGTCTTTCAACATTCCATCCAAGTGGATTCAGCAGATTTCCCTCCCCACCCCAAAGGGTGCAGCCCTTATTTACCTGTATGAGTTCTGAGATGAATATTGAGGTAATAATTGGAGCGAAAATACTTTCCACAGTAGCTGCATTCTCTGGAGGTTCCGAGGGTTTTAACTTTTGTTCTTTCCAAACTGTCTTCATTTTTCTCTTTGGGAGAAAACACAGGCATGTTATGAAGAGCAAATGCTAATTTGCAGTCTTGTTTAAAACAGTAACTTTTTAATAAACATTAAAGTATGAACTGCTGTCAAATYCTACACTCTGCAAGTAACTTTTGCCCTGTTTTGCTGCAATCTGAGTAACAATGGCACAAGAGTGAAGAAGGTTTCTGCCCAGAACACTGTGGTTTGTGACACAGACCAAAGAGCCCAGAGAACGAACAAGATGCAAAACAAGATTCAAAGAAGAGGAAAAAAGTTCTCTTTATTGACCTACAGGACCTTGATGGAGAATAGCCCATCTCAAATACTCACACAGGTTATAAACTGTATTATTTTATTAAAGGGGATGCTTGAGTTAGTGTGAGTGGGATGATTCAGACTAAAAATGTGCTCTGTGCACGACAGCCAAACACAGAGAGGTGGGGAAGGAAGCCAAATAAGCYTTTTCTTTGAAATTAATTCTAATASTGGTATTATTTAGGGGCTAATCAACAGAATGTAGAGAGACACTCCTTAGATTTAATGAGGAATATTTCCTAGAAGCTCCTTAGATTTGATGAGGAGTATTTCACTGAGTTAACATGGAGGGAGGAACTGCCAGGGTATTCCAGTGGGTGCCCCGGGTACTCCAGGAACAAACCCAGGGATGGATTTACGGTTTCAGTGCAGTGCAGAGGCAGGAGGTGCCACAGGAGGGCGGCAGGGACAGAGGAATGGCAGAGGATTCACCCAAACACCACGGGCAGCCACAGCGACTGCGCTGCAGCTCCACTGAAAACCCACACAACCCCACTCAACACTCCAGGCAAGGCTGACTGGACACCAGGAGGAGGAAGGAGACCTTTGGCCAGACTAAGAAGTCGGATATAGAACAGACTTAAAAGAGTTCTTTGAGGTTCCAGCCTGCTGGAAAGTTTCTCCCCTGGAAATGCTGCACATGGCTCAGCCCTGGTGAGTTAAACAAACAGCTCGTGTCTCCGGAGGTGTGACTCAGCAGCTCACACCGAAATCTGCTCTGCTTTAGGATAAGGCGCTGAGAAACAAAATAAGCAACTTCACATTAGGTCATCGTTTCATTCCTTTGTTCCTGCAGGCAAAAGAAAGGGCTGCACATTACCAGAAATGGCCAAGTCAGCCCTGTGTGGGTGCCAGGACATTCTGTACGTCRTGTCTTGCCCCGAGATTATGCAAGTGTCTGTTCTTCAGAGCCGGCTGGGAGCATGTCACACACACAACGGCAGATTAGCTGCCAGACTTTCTGCCAGGCCTTTTGTCCCCTGACATGCAATCTTCTTCAATTAAGGAATCATTCAGTATCACTTGCTTTTCCAAGACACTGYGACATGCAGAATTAATCGTGGGTAATGTACAGATGGAGCCCATCTATGCTGTCAGCAATCCTTCCAGGCAGAGGAGTTAAATATACACCTCTCTTACTTACAGGTCTACATATTAACAGCCTGTGCCCTTACACAAATGATTCAAACATGCTGGTTCTGACATTTAGGCTTTCAAGTTACTGTTCAAAACAAACACTGACCTTGCAGTTAGACAGAAAAAGTTTTAGATTATTCTTTACTTCTCAGAGCCTTAAAAACTGCTGGCGTTGAGCACTGAACATTTTTTGCGCTTACAAAATAAAGGGGGGAAGAAAGTAAAATTCTGCAATTATTTCCCTATAAGACACTCTTCGTAAAAACATGCACTGGATGAGAAGGGGTATGGAACACTCCAAAGCATTCAGTAAAGTTAGAGATAAGAGGTGAGTAAATAGTGATTTTTTTCTGATTGTTATGTTACACTCATTTTTATGAAATCTACTTCAGTGAACTCCAGTAACTGCAAGAAGCCCCAACACAACTTCCAAGACCTCAAAACGGCAGCATCCAAACCTTCCTTACCCTCTCGTTTTCCTCTGTTCCTTTTCCCCCACCATAACATTCCCTATCTAGTTTTTTTAACATTTCCTATCACATTCTGAGGAGATAACAGAAAAGCAACGCATTCTTTGGCTCTAAGGAGTTCCTAAACAACTCTCAATAACAGCCACTTCMAACTGAAGTGCTCCCGGAGCTACCCACCTAAAGTAATCGTTTCTGGAAGGCCATCTTCAGAGCCATCCTCAGAGCCTCCTTCCATCCTCTCTGCTGCCCCGTTCTCCTCCAGGTTGGCCATGATATCGGCACAGAAGGTCCTGGCAGCAGTGGACGTCTCCCCGTCACCSCGCCGGTCCCTCTTGTGCACTCTGGAGTGAAGGACCAGCTGGTGGTACGTCCTGAAGGCTTTCCCACACTCAGAGCAGTGGGTTGGCTTCTCTTTGTTCTGGGATGATTTAGAATCCATCTCCATAGAAGGCACTTCACCGGCGGGATGTTTCAGTTTGTCCTGGGTTAAGTTACCATTCCCTGCGAAACCGCTGTTTTTATTTACCTTTGACTTCCCTGTAGTTTCAGCCTGGCTACCTTTATTTGCATTCCAAATTTCACAGAGTTCTTCTTTATCTGAAGATGACTCATCGTTGTCTGTACTTCCTTCTTGCCCTGGTTCTTTAATCTGCCCGTGGCCAACTGCAATTTTACCTTTGGTAGCCAGCTGCCATGCTTGATACGTGGTGAAAGGATCCAGCTCGGAGATCCACTTTGCTAGTTTCTGCAGTTTGTCCTTTTCTGGAACCGAATTTGGTCTTAAGTTCAAGAATTGGAAAAATTCCTGATTTTGAGACGTTTCTTCTGCATTGACTTCAGCAGTCACTTGGGGGCTTTCACCGTTGGGAACTGATTCTTTGGTGTGCACTTTACTGTGCTCAATTAGAGTCTCTTTATTGTGAAATAGGAAACCACAAACCATACAAATTTTGTAAGGTGACGTGACATTTTCAGTTACAGGCTCCTGCACCACCTCATTTATTGTTATGGGGCCYTCAGCACCTTGCTGGTGCTTGTTTCTAGAGCCAGGTTTTCCAGTGTGCGTTCTCATRTGATTTTTGAGGAACCAGGGCTCTTTGAATCTTCGCCCACAAACGTTACACCAATAGGTAAAAGAATCTTTGTGCTTTTTCATGTGCGCCTCGATGTCAAAAGCTTTATCAAACGTCTGCCCGCAAACTTTACAGCTGAGCTCCTCGCTGTCCTGCTCGTTGCTGGGTGAAGGGGAGCTGGTTCTGACCTGACATTTATCCAGAGGACTGAGATACTCGGCCTCCACCCTGAGCACGGCGGGCTCGCACAGCGTGGGCCTGTGCTGGGTTAACACGTGCTTCCCCAGCTCCTCGGGGTGCTTGAAGGTCTCGTCGCAGAACATGCAGTCCAGGGGCATGCAGCCCTCGGCCTGCAGCAGGAACTTCTCCTGCAGGCTTTTGTAGGAGATGGTGTTGGTCCCTTTGATGGTCATGGAGGCGTCRCTGGTCTCCATCTGGGCGCCCACAGCGCTGGCCAGTCCCTCTGGTCCGTCCATGTATGCCAGGAGAGGCTGCGTGGGCATCTTTCCTCCCTCCTGCTCCCCTTTTACATCCCTCAGTGGCAGCCTGCACTTCTCTGGGGGTGCTCCCCGATGGCACTAAGGACACTTGTGGAGTTCTCCAACATGTGCTTGT
>QVAJ01000166.1:1361502-1376162 GCA_003546035.1 Mixornis gularis
TTTTTTTTTGGTTTGTTGGTTGGTTGGTTTTCTTTGGGTGGATTTTTTTATTTGATTGTTTTTTGTTGGGGGGGAGGTTGAGGGTTTTTTGGTTTTGTTTTTTGGGGCTTGTTTGTTTGTTTGTTTGTTTGTTTGTTTGTTCCCAGCGTGGTCGCTGGGAAAAGGATGGAGAAAAGTAAAAGAAGATTTTGGTCCGGGTAAAAACTCCAGAAGTTGAAAGAAGAATTGGCCTTCAGCCGGCTGAGTAAGAATAGAACAGGAAACTGCAAATGACACCGGCGGGGTGGATTGTRCGATTAAGTAACTGCCCTCCTTTTTAATGAAGTCACTCAAGTACAACCGAACGGCGAAGAGAAGCAGGAAAGTCAATAGAAATAAACTCTCTCAGCCTTAAACAAACCTGGCCAGTTTTACGGCTTCTCCCAAAATCACATTTCCAGCCCCTGCACGGGAGATTTCTGTTCTCTGAACGATTGGAACAAAGAAACGCGAGCTCAGGAAACAACGGGGGGGGGGAGGGGGGTGTAAATGATAAAGTCAGAGATGGTTAATAAACAAACCAAATAAACGGAATTTCTGTGCAGAAGGAACCCGGCGTGGGGCTCAGGCCCAGCCCGGGCAGCTCCTATTCGAGTCAGGGATTTCTCACCTTTTGAAAACCGCATTTGCAAGTGACTTTACCCTTTGAAACCCTGGGCTGCTGAAAGGGGACGGACGGGCTGGCACCTGTCCCCAAACCCCTTTTATCTATTCACCGAGGCCTGAGCGAATTAACCCATTTAAAGGCGAGTTTTGGCACGGCGCAGTTAACCCATGAAAGGAGCGACATCCCCCAGAGCTTTATTTTTATTTATCCCTTTGCTTTAATTTAATTTCTGCCTCTTTGCAAGAACCTGTGAGAAACCCGAGGGCTCCGCGGAACACCCCGGACCGGTTTATTCGAAGGCAGCGCTGGGCAGTAAATAATTCTCGGTCCCATATTCCTCCYGTGCCCTGATGCAAAGAAATTAGATGGTGACCTTTCCTCTGGGCAGATCCTGAGTCAGCTCCCACTGTCCGCAGAGCCAGGAAAAACCCAGAAAAAAACCATTAGTTATTGATCTTCAAGGAGATTCCGTGATATGGCGCGAGGAAAACGCCATGGATTTTATTTCTTATTTTCTTTTACTTCTTCCGTGGAGGATTTCAAGTACCCGATGGTTTTACAGACAGCAGAAAGTGTTGAAGTTGTTATGGCAAAGCAGGAGGAGCTGTTAGCCATAAAAAGGAAGTTGTATGTCATATTAAAAGTGAGCTAGGACTGTCTGGGGTATTAATAGACAAATAGAACGAGGGAAAACGGCAAACAAAACATTATCCGGGAAAAGGAAAAAAACAAAAAAATAGTTCTCAAACCAAAAGCAGAACTTTTGAAGAGTTAGATCCTCAATTTGTGGCCATACTCAAGAACAGGCAAAGCAAATCAGTGAAGTAATTGATCTTGGAAGCAAAGTGAACCCTCTTTGGGGGCTTCATGCTTGCAGAGGAGGGTGGGGGGAAGACAGGCAAGAAAAAGCAGCAGGAGGAAACCCTTCCCCTCTCAGAAAATCTCTCATTGGGTCTGAGGTGGAAATCATAAAAGAAACYCTGCTTCCACTTCAGGAAATAGAAACATGATTTCTTTCACTAAGATTAAGATCTGGACTCATTTCTGTAGGTACTGAGGCTTTACTGCCCCGAGCATAGGAAAAAAAATAATTATTAGTCTGCTACAGGTTGAACTGATGTAATTCTTAACATTCAACAGAAAAACTTCTGTTTGCTGGAAGGAAACAGGAGAGACACCAARCTGGGGTTTTACGGGTGCAGCATCTCAAACTCTGAGTGATGTCCTGATGTAAAGTCACAACTGCACAGAAGTGCAAATTCCCAGCCTGGAAATGTGCTCAGGGCACCCAGACCYGGGCAGGAATGAGCAGAGATGGAGCCACAGCCAGCAGAGCACATGGATCAATCACTCGAAAATAAAATCTGCGTTTTTGTTTTGCCCCAGTGCAGCAGAATAGCAGCAGGAGGGTGGGATTCCAAGTGGGGTAAAACGGAGTGTGAACTGCAGAGGCCCCAAACCACACACCAGGGAGTCACACGAGTTAATTCCTGATTTCAGAGTTCCTGATTTTTTACTATTTTATATGGGAAATKCTGGGGAAATCCTGACTCCTTTGGCATCAGTAGCAAAACTCTTTTCCAGAGGACAGGGAGAATATTCACAGCAAAGACCAATCCCCAGAGTTGTCAGGTTCCATCCCCAGGGCTGCATTTCCAGGATGACGAAATTTCGGCTGAATTCAGACATGTGTGGTATTTATTCAAAGCAGATGCATCCAATTCCTTACAAATGCTCACAGTAACTATTAATCAAGTATTCCTACTGTACACTGTAATCAAGTGCTCCGAGCTGCACTCTGCCTCACATATCAACGAACAGGGATGGCTTTTAAACTTCCTGCACCAAAAAAAGGGATCGAAGAAAATGATGGTGAATGACTGTGGAGCTCCCACGAGCCATGGCACAGGGTCAGCCTGGAAAATGCCTACGAGAAAGGAAATATCAGTGGTGATATCTTCTATGACTTGGGCACTACAGAGGAATCCCAGAGGTGAATTATAGATGGGTTTGGGTTGGAAGGGGCTTAAAAATGATCCTGTTCTATCCCCTGTCATGGGCAGGGACACCTTCCACTGTCCYAGGGTGCTCCAAGCTGGCCTTGGATGTGGAAGATGGGAGAGAGAGCAGCCAAACMGAGGGAAAAGGAGGTGAAATTCCAGTTTTATTTAACCGTTAATCAGCACATTCCTGCCCACCGGCCTCCTCCAGGTGCCCCTGCCCAGATGGCAGAAGGGCAGACACCAAAGGAGGGATTGGGATTTATTCCAGAGTGGGAATTGGAATCCTGTCTGCTATTAAATTGGCAGAATAGAGGGATAAAAGTGTTTTTTATGTAAAACTGGGSGATTCCAGGGATCCAGGGGCAGCCACAGCTTCCCTGGACATCTGTGCCGGGGCCTTCCCACCCTCCCAGGGAAGGAGTTCTCCCTGATATCCATCCTAAATTTCCCTTGTCCAGTTTGCCAGTCAGGACCTGGTGAGAATCCTAACCCAGATCCAAGAGTTCCTGCCCAAGAGGCACCAGAGTTCACAAGGCTCCGAGTATAAAACTGCTCATGGGGCTGTGCTTTCTTTAGGAGACAGATAAGGAAACAACCCCTACAGGACAAAGCACGTGTCCTTCCTACCCCAGAGCTCACAGCTCCATCCTGGAGGAAGCTGTGCTGCTGAGGAAGCTCAGCTGAGCAGTGTAAACACACCCTGCACGGATAATCGGGGCTGACACATCCCTGACTCACAGCCTGCTGCTTGTGCAACCCTGAACCTCACCAGCAATGCCAAACAACCACAGGGAGCACAGGCAGAGGGGAGAACCCTGCCAGGGATGCAGAGTGAGGGTGAACAACAGAGCTGGGGTTGCTCTGGGTTTAGAGGAAAATGTCAACAAAATGGCCATAAAGCCCTGAGTTTATGTGTGTTACCTGTTTACCTAAGCACCACTGCTCCGTGGGGCAGCCAAAGCCCAGAGCATGCAGGAAATCAAGGGGTTTTTTTTGTTTTTCTTTTTTTTAAACAGGATGTTATCAGAAGGAAATAAAAGAACTCATTCTGTACTTATAGGTACTGGTAGTTGCTGTTAATTTTCCTGAATACACCCCAGGAAGGTTTCGACATCGTCCCTCAACAGGATGCTCTGACACACTCCCTGCTTTACTTKCAGGCAAAACAGGTAGTAAGTCCATAATGGGGCTAATTAGCGAGCTTAATTGTAAAGCAAGCTGTTTACATAAGGACACGTTCAGTTCACCCCGAAGTATAATGAATAATTGTAAATGATATCCACCAATTCTTTAAAGCCAAACAAAAGCCTAAAGAAACTGAGGATACTGAAAAAAACCTCCTTATTTCCTCCCAGGCTTTGGCCTTCTGTTTGGAAATGTGAAAAAACAAATTTCTAAGCGAGTGTCTGTTACTGCAGCTGATGATGTGATTTTAGTGGTTTTACACAAGCACAGGAGCAGAAAGAGGAGGTGCCAGTGTGGGCTGCCTTTCATCACGTGCATGAAAGTAATTCTTGGAATCTAGCTTTGCACGAAGAAATGAAGATATTTCAGATGTGCCRTTGATCATTTCATATCTGAATCCTGATCCTTGCACCAAGGCACTCCTTTATTCTGATTAATTCGTTGCCTCATTGTTACTCCTTGGGTTTGTACTAAAAACAGAATAAAAAAATATTATTGTTCTGCTGAGTTTTCTCTAGGTGACTCTYGATGATTTGGATGGGTGACTTCCATTCAGTGGCTTTGGAAGTTGGTTGTTTTTTTTGTTGGTTTCTTTTTTTTTTTAATTTGCACAACTGAAACTGAGTGCATGGGCTGGTGCAGCCTGACTCAGCTGCCAGGTATGCCAGTGTACCTTGGGTGTGACTGCTCTGCATTCAATCTGGCAGAAAATTAAAAATTAACACCAAAGTGAGTGTGAAGGGCACTTCTGGGGGCCTGGTGCAGAACAAGCCCTTTCCCAAGGGTCTCATCCCTGATTTTCCAGCAGTTCCCCCCAGCCTGGCAGAACAACCCCCAGTGCTGTGAGGAGCTCTCAGATCAGAGGATTTCACCAAGAAATTACCACCAAGAGGAAGGAGCAGAGAGAACAAAACCTGCTGAAGTGAAGAGGAATAACCTGAAGAAGGTCAGGGCTGGGCCAGGTGCTGCTGTCCTGTGCCACACTCTGGGTTTGGGGTCATTTTTAGCCCAGCAATGCCCCCATTCCCTGTGTCCTGCTGGGACACGAAGGATCCTCCTCATCCCCACCCAGAGAAGTGGGATCCAGCTGAGGTGGGGCCCAGCCTTTCCCAGAACATCCTGGGAGAGGCAGTGACACCGTGGAGCTCTTGCAAAATAATTGAGGAAACTGTTCTTCCTATGGGGCTCACTCCTGGCTGTCAGAGGAGAATTTAAAAGTTCATTTCACAGCACAGAAAAACGAACAGGGTCAAATAACTCCGGAATTATTTTAACTCAGACCTGCTTTGGAAGGCATAAAACCCAAATGGGATCACAACTTTTCATTAACTTTGCTGCTGAAATCGTTCCTGATTTCTGGGCTGTCATTGCTTGGGCCCCCGAAAATTTGGCAGCAGGAAGAGCTCTCAAGGATATAAATTTCCACTTCCAGCAGGGCTGTGTGTGCTCCCCACTGAGAGCCCAGCCCAGAGCTGAGAGCACGCTCTGGATTGTCATTACACTGTCATCAGGGCCTGCACTGGGAGCTGCAGAGGGGAAACTTTTTWTTATTATTATTATTTTATTTAATAAAACCCAGTGAGCCATGTGCTTAAAGTTAAGCACATGTTTCAAGTGCTCAAGGAAACAGGCCTGGCTTAGCACACGTCTTYGGAGGGGCAGAGTTGATAAGACAGATTGCAGTGTTACCACAGAACTGACACAGAAATGGACTGAAAACTTCAAAAAAAAGTCTCTAAACTCAAACCAGCTACAATACAATCTTTGTCTACACCAAAGACTTCTGGCTTTGGAACAAGCAAACTGGGTTTTGATGACATAAATTTCCCCCCAGAATGTTCACCGTGCCCTCGTACCATCTTTGCTCTGCTGAAAACAAACCATAACATTGAATTTATATGGTTGTGAGATCCCTGGTGCAGAGCAAGTGGTGACTTTAAACCACTCCAGTCATGTCAATATTGAAGAGTCATTGATGACTTTTCATTTTGGAGAACACTCAGCTCAGGACAGTTGTGTAATAGCATCCAGTAAAGCAGAAAAATCGCCCATCTAGGCAAATCCAAGTGGTTTTCATTCTGGCACATCATCCCACAGTGCTGGCAAAACGCTTCYTGGGGAAAGGACTCGTCCTTTCCTTTCAGCATTTTGCAGTGTCTAACTCAAAAGCTCCTGATCTGTGATGTGTGGGTTAATTAATATTAATAATTCCATCATTAAGAAGGTTATTAATTGGGAAGCTGCAGCCAGTCCCAGATTATTTTCTCTGCTGCAGCCTGGAGCTTGGTGCTGACACATTCCCGAGGGACAGCGCTGTGGGGAGGGGGGAAGAATACACAAAATGAGGGATCACAGGATCATTAAAGTTGGAAAAGACCTCCAGGATCATAGAATTTAACCTTTAAAAGAGGTTCCCCCAAAAAAGCAGCGAAAGGAGGAGCCACTGATGYACACCTAGCTGTCCTGTGTCCCTAACTGTCCTTCCAAAGCAAAAGTGAGATCCAACAGCACATCCTGGGGTTCCCTGAGCTCAGCAGGGCATTTTGGGGGCAGGTCTTCAAATTCCTCACCCCAATATCCCAAACTGACCACACCTAAGGACAGAACAAGGTTGGGAGTGACCACGGGAGCTCTCTGTGGCCAGAGAAGAGGGAATAGCAGCCCCTGGCTGGGAAATCCAGCAGCTCAGCCCAGCCARGGCAGCACATTTGTCCACCGAGTCCTCCTCTCCTGCCAGCCCAAAGAAAAGTCAGTAATAAAATTAGAGCTTGTTAGGCAACTTAGCTAAATTTATCTCCATCCCCAGCAGTCTGCTGCATCCTTGAGGGAAMAGTTTTCCCCTCAGAGGGCTGTTGGTTTCCATCCATCATTCCCCACAATGGCAAACACCTGTTCACCCAGCAGCTGATGGGAGACCTGAGAGCTGTGCAACTGGAACGAGTCAGCAGCTGGAAATGGTGATGCAAATCATACCTAAGTGACTGAAAGAGCTGACAGAGCCTGTTATGAACCCTCTGCTCTCGTGGCATTCCATCCCTCAGGAGCCTGGCTTGGCTCAGCTTTGGGGCTGGAAGTGCAYTCCTCATCAGCTCTAAGGATCTGCACCACCTTATTGCTGTGGTTAAAGCTGGAGAGTGATCCCCGATAAGGATTACTGATCCTCTGATAAGGATTTCTGCAACTTGGCTCCTGGCCCAGCCCTGCCGAGGGCAGAGGCTGAGACAYGGATTTGGAGTTGCAATGCTAAAAAATCAGTAGCGGGTGGAGGAGGACGGTGAAACCGCCTGTTCTGAGTGAAAACGGTGCCAAAAACATCTGTCCTAACACCAGGCAGCAAAATCTGTTTGAGAACAGATCGATGCAGGCACAGGGAGAGTTTTGGCTCAGGGCTTACTGTGCCAAAAGAGGGAACAGCCTGGAGTGAGCACATCCCTGCTCGGCACAGCGAGAGGAGGGAGCTGCTTCTCCAGAGAAATCSCGGGAGCAGGGGCTGCTCAGGGAGCTGCAGCTGTGCTACAATTCCAGCTGTGTGCCCCTCTGGGGGAAAGGGGATTGGGGACGGTGGGGATGGGGCAGCCCTGACTCCCTGGATCTATCCTGCCTGCCTGGAGTTCTCCGGAATCCCTGGATTTATCCTGCCTGCCTGGATTTCTCCTGACTCCCTGGATTTTTCCTGCCTGCAGCTCTGGTAGGGATTTTGTCTAGAGCTGCTGAGGCTCACAGGAGTTTTCCAGGCAGTTCCTCAGCCCTGGCTGTGGAATTCAGCTCTGCCAAATCCCTCTGATGTGGCAGCACCTGGAGGGATCCGTGCAGGGGCTGCTGCCAGGGAAGGGATCCCGGGTCTGGGAATGGGGACATCCCTTCCCTGTCCCTCCCTGTCCCTCCTGGCACCGAGCCCACCAGGGATTTGAGGATGAGCCCRGCTTTGTGCCAGGCTAAACCACAGCCCAGAGCCTCACCTGGGCATTAATCCCACCCAAAAAATGGCACTGACAAATGTCCCTTCTGAAGCCCTGCCCCAGACCTTGCAAACAGCAAATGTGAATTAACTAAATTCATCTAAATCTGGAGATTGTGTGTCTGCGTCGTTCATTGCCCAGATCAAATATTTATGAGCAGGGATTTTATCATTGCATTATCTGTTTTTATAAGGCCTAATTTGAAGAAAGCAACCCACAAAATAGGAAATTGCATTTCTAAGCACGCTCCTTTAGCAAGGACTGTTAAAACCTCGAGAATTTTACCTTTTAACCAATGATACATTTATCTCTGACAACACAGAGCCGTGTAAAACATAATTACTGGCACRGCATTGCTTGCGATCCCTTTTACACTAAATATTGTTAATTTAAATCCTGGCTAATTAACTGAATGTCATAAAATTCGTGTTTCAAATAACTGTGTTGTCTAACATCTTTAAGCTGCACAGTTTTCTTTCTTTCTGGCTCCCTYTTCCTCCTACTCCAGCAGTGTCAAATTGCATCGAAGTCAATTAAGAACTGCTCATTTATTATACRCACCTTGTTAAAGCAAGCAGGATAATTGAGTGCCGAGCCTCCCTTCCCTTCATGTCCGTGACTTAAAGTAACACGATAGGTAATAAGGATTTTTGAGATTAGGTGGTTTATAAATAGATGCACAGGAGGGTTTTTGKTTKTKTTTTTTGAAAAGGCCCCGTTGTCAGAAGGCCCCGTTGCTTTGATTTTAACTATTGAAGTGTGCCCTAACCTGTGGGGCTGATGTTGCAGGGACAGGGGGATTAAGGACTTTTCTTTTTCCTGAATTTCTCTAAGGGGAAGGTTTTATTGGTGGAGGAGAAGAAGGAGGGTGGCAGAGGCAAAAAGACAGCTGGGGGATGGATGATGATGAGCAGAGCCCTTTGTGCCACCATTTGGTTCCAGCACGGGCCTGCTGTGAAATGGTGCCTGTGGCGGCAGGAAAATCTCCCAGTTGGGATCCCTCCTGCTTGAGCAAGGTGCTGGGAAAAGGAGAGAGGAATAAAGTAATAAAATCCCCGAACCAGCTTTCTGATAATCATTTTTTTTACTATCAGGAATGCAGAATTAAAAATTCACTTCTCCCTTTGTGTGGGCATGGCTCGGCCTACTTTTTCATAGGCCTACCTATGGAAAAGTCTCATCTTGTTGCAATTCCACCTCAATAATTCCATTATTATTGTTATTCAATAATAACATTTCAGGGATTCTGGAGTGCTACCTTGGGCCCAGACAGCCAAACTCAAGTTTTGTTTTAGTGGGGGCCAAAGGCACGGCCCTGCTGAGATAGGGGAGAGCTGCTCATGGGTTGGCGTGGGGAATTACGAAATTTTTATAAAAATCTCCTTTTATCAAAATCTATTTCACAAGTGCCTTTTTCCAGAAAAGAGGAAGGACTTTAAAATAGAGGCACTTCCTCCCCCTGCCAGTGCCTGTTCTCATTCTGCTCTTTCAGACAACTTTCCTGTAATCATTTGCCTGGATCATTTTCCCTGCCCAGGAATGTCCACCCCGAGCAGATAAAAAGGTTTCAGGACTGAAATCTGCACCCATAAATTACAGAGCACACAAGAAAAACCTTTCAGAAAAAACATCTCCTTAAATGTTCCTCCCTTCTAAACAGGAGCAGCCTGGTTCACTCAAGGTGACTCATTTAAATATGTATTTAAGGCCAGATCTCATTCCTCTGCTATTTATCAGCTGGACACAAAGTCCCCAGACAGAATTGGAAAGCCACAACCCCAAACTAGAGGAGTTTGTGATGCACTCACTCCAGATTTATTGTGTTGCTGCTGAGAGTAGAAATGTAAAAAATAAATTAAATAATAAATGGAATGAAATAATAAATGGGATAAAATAATAAATGGGATAAAATAATAAGTGGAATAAAATAATAAGTGGAATAAAATAATAAATTGAATAAAATAATAGAATAATAAATGGAATAAAGTAATGAGATAAGAAATAAAATTAAATAATAAATGACATAAAAATAAATTAAATAAAAATAACTTAATAAGACCAAAACAAAACAAAATAAAATAAAACTAAAATAAAATAAACCAACCCTCTTGAAGAGCAGTTACCTGCACTCTGTTGAAGCAGCAGCCTGAACATCGTGTATTTAGCAGATCCTGTAAGGTGATGACAGCTCACAAGGAGTTGATAAACGCCATTCCTCAGGAAGATAAATGTAAACCAAACTCTCAAACCTCTGGCAGTTTATTCACAAATCCAATTATTTTACACCAGCGTTTTAAATTGAAAGGGATGGGGATTTTTTTTAAAGAGCAGCAAGGACTTGGGGCTTGGTTTTTATTCATCAGCATTGAGAAAGGTGAGAAATAAAATGCAAAAAGTGAAATAAAAGGAGGTGGGGAGGAAAGCATTAATATTCCCTCTTGTGTGGGTCTTGGCTCCTGCTAGGAGGGATCCTCTGCTCAGGGTTGGAATACCCAGATCCAAGAAAATCCCGTTCTTTTTCCAGGGGTGGCTTTCAAAGATGTGCAGGGCAGGATGGATTTCAGAGCTGGTGGAGCTCGAGGAGTTCAGCACAAGAGCACTGACACAAACCTGCTCCCAGATTCCCAGATTTGGGAAAATCCCACTTTGTTGGGATGTTATTTTGTCACGAGTTTGGAAAGAGCAAACACTTATTTTCAGGAATACTTTCCCTAGGGGAAAAAAAGCTCCACTCCATAAAGTGATCTTGGAATGATATTCTTAATTATAAGAAGGATTATTTTGTTTTGGGACACACAATTTGGGATATCAGAAAGGAAACTGGGGATAATTAAGACATGCAGTAAAGACTCCAGATATCCACAAGCCATGACAACACATTTAATGGAATTAAGGGAATTACAGCCCAGATAAATCTGGCTCACTGGGAGGATCCATGTGAACTCTCCCACTGGTGCTGAAACCCTGTGAAGTTCACTTGGGTGTCCAGTACACCATCCCAACATCCTCAAATCTGTCCTGGGCTGGTTTTTATTATTTAAAAACATCCCTGGAGCTCCACCTGTCCCTCAGAGTGTTGGGAAAGCTGTGACACAGCACCTGGAAGGGACAGTGCTGCTGCTACCCCAGCACAGAAAACTTCCATAATCCAGGGCTGAATTGCCCAATATTCTTACCCCTGCTCTCCCAGCCAGCGGCTCTATCTCGGTTAAAATTCACTTTTTGCTGATTCCCCAAAGGGATAATTTCACATCACTGCATTTACACGCTCACAGAAATACAGAAACGCTCATTCAGTGAAAACCGTGGGAATTGATAAACCCAGCCATGAGATCTCTTGCCCAAAGCAGAACCACATCTAAGGCACGAAGGTCTCCCTGTGATTTCGGGAAGGAGCATGTGACAGAGCATCACCCGCTCCGCAGAGTTTGAAATTCTTCCATACCAAACTCTCCCCTGGCTGGGCTCTTGTGGAGGCTGAAATTGGTAATTGGTGAGTGCTCCTGCCTTTGATCCACGCAGATTTTGGCCAAGCATTGTCTGAAACCTCTTTTAGACATTCAAAACTTCTTGTCTAGACATCCAAAACTTCTTTTTTACACATCCAAAACGTTTTTTTTCTTTTTTTTAAATTTCCCCGCCTCCCCTCCATCAGCATCATCATCATCATCAGCATCCCAATGACTCATTCGGAGTAGTTCTTGCACACAAAAGCTCAACAAAACCCCCTCGAGCCAYCACTTACAGTAAAAAATGTTTGGAGTCAACGATTGTCAATCSTGTCAACGATTGCTGCAGAATGGGCGCATTGTAATTTGTCAGGAGAGTCTGGGCAAGGTTTCTGACTGAGGAAGACTTGCAGCTACTGTCTGAAATATTTTTGGGGTATTTTCCGCTGGGAAAATTTGAATTATTTGTGTTATCATCCCCTGCATCTGCCTACGGAAGGGAAATTTCGTCATCGCCAGCGATGTTACAATTCGTTCAGCTGTGAGCACGAAAAGTGGGAATTTTGTTTGGCCAGAGCTCTGCTGAATTTCAGCGTTTTTATTCTACGTCAGCTGCTCTGACCGCAGCAGTTCTTCAAAAGGCGCTGTGCTCTTTGCTTGGGAAGCGTTTGTGTCCGGGAAGGCACCACTGCCCGACAAACACCACGGAAAACTCGATTTTCTCCACCTCACCACTTAATTCAGTGATGAAGACTTCCCGGCTCCAATTACAAACTCTGCTGGAGCAGTGTATTCCTATTTTTTTTTTTTTTTCTTAAGTTCTGAATAGGGTGTTCTCCCAAATTCCAGCTGAATATTTTGTCACACTCAGGGCACATTTTCCTAAAATCCACATTTCTGCTCAGATCTGCTGCACAGGGATCTGTTTTCTAAATACCCACCTTATTTCTTTATTATAGCACCCAAATTTTCTGCAGTTGTAACCACCCTATTTTCTGACCAATTCTTTCCCCCCCCACACACATATTAACACTTCAAACTAATGAGACTTCYAGGGGAAAAAAATAACATTTATGCCCTTATTTATATTCTATCTATTTTATTGTAATATTGTGAAGAATGGAAATAGAGAAATAGCCACATGACAGCCGTAAATTTTACATTTCCTTGCATAAAAACCTTATTTATGATTGCCCAAAAACCTCCCACACGTGAAAATGTTTCTTAGCCCAACCGTGTCWCCAGAAAATATTTATGGAAAAAGTTCAGGTTCGAACTAGGAGCGATGCATTACTTTTGTTTCCTGCCACTACTGTATCTAATACTGTGGCTGTTTAGATCTTAGGTCATGGMAAGGAGAGAAAAGGAGATATTTCCATATCAATGGAACCCTCTCCTCAGGAGTCAGGCGACGGGAACAATATTTGCATCTAYAGTTTGTTAACAGCACGGGCAAAACCGCCAGGGAAAATTCTTAAATTAGGGTTTAATGTGATGGTCCGTGTTTGCAAGAGAGAAACAAAAAACCACCACGAACCCCACGCGCTCAGGAGTGCCTGGGTCTGTGTAAATATCACCGTAAATCACCGGGGAAGACCTGAACCCCTTTTGGCTGGGCAGARAACAAACTCCCGGGATAAAAAACATCCAGAGCTGTGCCCTTGCAATCCTCCTGGGCTTCCACAGGGGAATCAGGCAGTTAAAGGGAATTAGATTGCTCAAAATGCTCTAAATCCATTATATTATTGAGAAAATCACTATTTCACAGAGGTACAGAAATCAGCCCTTTTGGCTGGGCAGAGAACAGATTCCCGGGATAAAAAACATCCAGAGCCGTGCCCTTGCAATCCTCCTGGGCTCCACAGGGGAATCAGGTAGTCAAACGGAACTAGATTGCTCAAAATGCGCTAAATTCATTGTATTACTGAAGAAATCACTATTTCACAGAAGTACAGAACTCAGCCCTTTTGGCTGGGCAGAGAACAGACTCCCGGCATAAAAAACTTATCCAGAGCTGTGCCCTTGCAATCCTCCTGGGCTTCCACAGGGAAATCAGGCAGTTAAACAAAACTAGATTGTTCAAAATGCGCTAAATCCATTATATTATTGAAGAAATCACTATTTCACAGAGGTACAGGAGTCAGCATCCCGAATAAACCTCAGCAGATAAACATCTCCCTAGCGCTGGCCAGTTCAAAGTCTGGGATCTCCAGGATCTTGTAAACGATCCCATCTAGAGCWGAGTTGTTTCCTAACCCAGACAGTGCCTTGAGAAGCTGCAATTCCTTTTCTTGCCCCGTGGCTKTTTCTGATACACATCTGACTTTTTCTCTTTGGCTTCCAGAGCATCTCGTGATAATGAGTCCCGTGGAAGATTTGTGTTGCACTACAAAAACAAATTCCTTTTAGCTCATTTTAAACACTTCACTCATCTCTTAGCCATGCTTATTTGTCAAGTATTTCTTGCTGAAACRGGATTGAACCCCGTATTCCAGCTGATGTCACAGCATCACCATTTTAYATTTTATTTTCTGGCGCACGGTTTAACATCCGAAAGAAGGAATTGAAATCCTGACTGCTGAACACAGATGCCATTAAACCCCCCTCAAAAATGCTCCTGTGTGTTTTTTCACACTTAAGAGCTCACTGGAAAAAAATAAAGAGACCTTTTCTGTGGAACCACATGCCAATGGGATTGTTAGTGTATTTGCTATCACTAGTTATATTTAAACACCTTGTTAGTATGAAATCAAAAATCAGCGTTTTTCACAAAAGGGAACCGATTTTTGTAGCACCTTTGTCTTCCAAATCACGATCCGATCCCCTCCTTAGGACCAAAAAACAACAGCAGCTGAGGGGMATTCAGTATTTCTGAAGTTATGGCCACAAATTCAGGAAAATAAGTATAGAATTAAGGGACTGTGGTTTCTGAAATCCCTTAATTGGGTGATTTTATGTAGTGCCAAGAAYGCAGCTAAAATTTTAACTTTCAAAACACCAGTTCAGGGCCCAGCTCTCAGAGTGATGAGCACACTCAGGTTCTACAAAATCCACAGTGGACTACAGCACTTAATAAAAATCAAGCCCCATGTTTATTTAATTCATTTTAAAAATGATTTTCTTTGCTTTAGTCCACTAACAACTAATTAAGCTGCCTCCAGATTAAGAGGCCGAGCCAAGAATTACAGGATATGCCACATGCTTTCTCAAGGCAAATATTTACAGTTGTTTGTTGGGTTGATGCCTTTGACATCCATCTTCTACACACACACACACACAAAAAATAAAAATGCAACATCACAAAAATCACCACATGACACGACGTGAAAGATTTGCTTTTTGAAAAGCAAGATGTACTCGACTAGGCCAGCTTTGCAAATTGTTTTGCAGATGCTTATTTCTCTAATGCTGGCATGGC
>QVAJ01000166.1:1470334-1487533 GCA_003546035.1 Mixornis gularis
AATGTCCATAATAAACATTTATATAGAATAAATGTGTTAAAAACCCCACATCATCTCTTGTATTTACAGATTATATTTAATATCTCTTTTGGCTGTATTTCCAAATTAATATAAATATTTTTTTCCCCCTACTTTTCAGGTGATGAGGTGAAATGAAGCTCAAGGGTGTTTCAGTGTGTTTTATTAACTACAATCAGTGATGGTGGTGATGGACAGGAGCTGAAGGTGTTCCCTGCTCCTGTCCAAACCAAGATTTGGGGCAGGCAATGACAGAAATGGGGTGGGTGGGGGATTCCAGGAGGGAAGGAGAAGGATTCTGCCAGGCTGAGATGAGCCCTGAGGGGGAGAATTGATGGATCCTCAATTCCTAACCAACGGTACCAGGAAAATCTGGAAAGRGGCAGCAAAAAATGAGAGCAGAGAAYTCTGAGAGGAAGCAGAGGAGGTGGAGCCCACCTGCTTTTGATACAGAATTAACTTGGAGTTACCTGCTGCTCCCTGAGCTTTTAAAGCTTCTACTAATAATGTCATATTTATGATTTCTGTGAGAAGATGAGAAAATCCTGCACAGGCTGCTGGAAGTGGCTCAGGAGCAGGTTCCCCCAGGACTGGCACTGCCTGGTCACAGTCTGGCTCTMGTGCCAGACCAGCAAAGCTCCATCTCTGGATTAACAACCGAAAATAAACCAGTTGACTCTGTCTGCACAGACAAGAGCAGCCAAGTAGAAAAGGCTGCATATTTCTGAGAGTTTAAATGCTATCCACGCGCCAAAAACGTCCAACTTTTGGCAGAAGTAAAATTTTCCTGCTCAGACCAAGATTGTCCAAGGTTTTCACACCATTTAGTGGTGCTGACTTGGGCCTGGTGATGCTGTGCCTGAAGGTGTTTAGGTGGAGCTGCTTTCTAAAAATCAAAGCATGCCATGAGGCTGAGGTGGTTTTTAGGAAATGCCCTTTCAAAATGAAAATGAAGAGTTGTTGACATAATAATGTTGAAAACTGCAGGTTTGGAGCTTGGTTGGAGGAGAAATCTTTGTCCTGGAGGGAGCTMTTGTAACAGCTCTGCTAATTTTAAAAACAAGTTTTCCAAAAATATTTCTTCCCATTAGATCTGCATCCAGCTGATGTGTTTTCTCCCTCCCAAACTTTTTGCTAAAAAATCACCTTTGCTTCAACCAGGTTTTCAAGCACGGAAGGATTTTAAATTTCAGGATTGCCCAGAAAAAAAAGCACACCTGGTTCCCATTGCCCTTCAGCAGGGCTGGTTTGGGGCRCTGTGTGAACCTGCTGCTTTAACCTTCCTCAGAAAAAATGTCATTTCCACATCTCTGTTTGCCCAGGGGCTCTGATTTATTTCCCCCAGAAATCCCAGTTGCTCCTGCTACTGTTTTGTTTTATTTTTTTCCATGTGTGCCATTGATTCTATAAATAGCACACTCCTCTCTCTCCGTGTCACAAATCTGTTTTGGAGGGAAAAAAAAAAAAGTTTTCCAGTCTGGCACCACTTTGGGTGCCAAGCACAAGGCCAGAGGGGCTGGGAGGAAGCAGCAGCTTCCCCAGGGGATGATGAATATGCAATAAAACCCCCTCTGTGCTCTGTGTTTGTGAGGGCACAGGCCAGAGCCTGCTGCTGGATCAAACATTTGGCATCAGCCACGTCCCTCCCTGAGCAGCTCCTGCAGGCAGCACCATGTGCTATTTTTAAACCTTTATTCCATTCATTTCCACAGACAAATAAAACTTCCCCCAGCGCAGTGGTTATCTGTTGGCTCAGAGCCTTTAAGAAATGAGTTTCCCTTTCCAATTTTGCCTTTGGGCAAGAAGAACTTTGCAAGGGTTATGAATCAACTGCATTTGGAGCTTCTGTCCTGTCTGGAAAATGTCTTGGGGCACAATTTCCCTTGCCAGGCTTCCCTCAGAGCCTGGCCCTGTGCTGGGAACTTGTCTGGCCACTGTTCAGCAACAAAAATACCTTTTGCAATGAGTTCCTTTCCCGTTGGAACCAGAAGGGAAGTCCCCTCCTGAGAGAGGTTCTTGCGTATCCAAAGCGAAATTTCAGCGTTTAGAATGAAAAACTAAAATCCTGCTGGGTTTAGGTGGCTTAATTTCGTTTTAATATTTAAGAACCTGAGGGGCTGCATCTCAAACTAAATGATTCAGCACCTAAAGTTGTCTTCAGAGAGACTTTGGGGATCCTCCTGGTTCCTTTGGCTGCTCCTGGGGGTGATCTTGTCCTTTCCAGCTGCGAGGTCTCATCCCCAGATACAAATTGGTGCCACGTTCCTGCTGTGACTGCAGCAGTTCTGCAGCCAAGAGGTGAGTCAGAGCAGCCCTGTGATCCTGCTAAAAGCAACCCTGCACAAAAAGGTTTTTTTGTCTGGATCAAAGTCCCAGGATCCCTGCTCACGAAAGGGGGTGAAGGACAAGGGCTCATAATCAGTCTGYGCACCACAAAGTTCCTTGGGGTGCAATCTCCTCAGGGCTTTTATTGCAGGCCAGAAAACCACACCTAAAAAATTCCCCCAGCTCCTTTGGGATCGGTGTGAGCAGCTCCCAGTTCTCTCCATTTCAGGAGAATTTAACTCCCATTAATGRATTGTGTCTAAATGAAAGCATCATCTATAAAGAAGTCAGTAAATAAAATATCCTTACAGTTATGGGCTTGAATTCTTCTTGTCACTCTATGGCTCTTTCTGCCCCCAAAAATCCTTTTCAATTTGCACACCAATTGGTATTTAATAGACAGGCAGGATGCACCACTCATTCTGGAACTAATAAATCTGATAAGATGATATTTCACTGCCCTGCGAACATTTCCCTTACCCTGCACTTCTTATCAGCCCTTCCAGGAGGGAGCACTTAGAGGTGAACTTTGAAATATTAAATTTTCACAGGAAAACCAAATGGCTGATCTCTTTTGGAGCCAGCTTCCCTTTGTATGCCTTGAACCACGGAACCACAGGTTAATTTAGATCGGAAAACATCTCCAAGGGTCCAACCTCTGCCCAATTTCCACCTTGTCACCCAAACCAGAGCACTGAGGGTCACCCCCAGTGGTGGCAGGAGCTCCCAGTAAGAATGTCCAGRGTGTCCAATTATTTGAGAACTTTATACCATTGACTACATATAAAATATTTCCTGTTTTCTTCTCTGTGTTTATTTTATTTTGGTGGAGTGTGCTTTGAGGCTTTTCACTCGTGTTGAAATCCTGAATGTTACAACGTGCCCCAAAGCTTTTCCTTCTCCTTGCTCTGACTTTCAGCCACAGTCAGAGGGAAGACAGGATTCTTCCAGAATAGAGCACAGATCAAAGATTCTTCCAGAATTTTCCAGAATTCTTCCAGACCACCAAAACTCGGCACCTCCTGACCAGAGCAGAGGGTGTGGATGATCCCAATTATCCCGTTATCCTGCCCAGAATCTTGCTCCCAAACTCTTCTTTGTTCTACCTCTGCTCCCATTTAAAATGACCAAAATTTGGGCCCCAGCTGAGGTTTCCTGGTGGYACAGACACTCGACCCCAGCAGTTTGAGGAGCGTGTTTGGTGTCTGCAGGCTGAGGTTGGATGTCCCTGCCAGGCCACCAAAGCTGCTCCTGGCTCTGGGCAGGGGGTGGCCTTTGCCCCTGGCTGAGCTGGCTCCTGGCTGACCCCTGAGCAGATATCTGGGAACCTTTGCCCTGGAGAAAAATGGGACAGAGCCTCCTTCAGGCATTGACCTCACCTGCCAAACTCCCCGTGATCCCACTGGAGATRACAAGAAGGGTTTTTTTGAGGGAGCTTGGAAACCTGGATGACTGCAACCCATTCTGCCTGAGGCCCCTCAAACTTCTCCTTCCATCGCTTCCATTAAATTTGGAGAACCTTTTTCCCTTTCTTCACCTTGAGCCAACTCTGGGCTGCTGGAAGTGCATCTGCAGTGAGGGAAACAGGACCTGGAGCATTCCCCTGCCTCTCTGCTATCTCCTGTTTTTATGTGGAGCACAGTTCACCAGCAGCATGAATCAGATGAGACTCTGATTTCCATTCCACTTTCGGGACATCTGAGTCGATAGTGGAGGGTAAAGTACCACGGACGTGCAGGTTCCAATTTGGGGTAATTTTTGTCCTCCTGGCTCCCCTTTATTGCCCTGCTGTTGTCCCTGCCAGCAGCTGACTCCAGTCCCTTCCCTTCTCCCTTCCCTTCCCTGCCTGGAGTTCACTCAACACACGGAAAATCAGAGGCAAAGGGTTTGAACTTGTTGAGAGGAACATGCCCAAGGAAGCTCAGGATAATTTYCCCTGATTATTAAACACATTCCATTCCACACTTGTTTTGACATTGTCCCTCGGAGAAAAGTATTTTGTTTTATAGAGAGGCCTYGTTGTTGCTTTTCCTGTCAGGAATTGTTGCTCCATAAATGTTCTGCTCCATCCAAATGCTACGATTCCTAAAATTCCTTCTGGATCCAAGTCCTGAAGTTTAACTTGTTAAGTTGTTCCAAAGCCTCAAAGATCAGAGAGCTGAGATAAAAACCGTGGACAAGAGTTGAAATTCAATGAAGTCCATCCTCTGCTAGCAAAGAGTGTGGGAATATAGGAGATAAAATCCAGACAGGAGTTGTATGAGGGATTAATGAAGTTCTAGATTCAAGRAAGAAAAACTCTCTGCTTTTCACTCTCTTCAACTCTGATACTCAGAAATACCCAAGAATAAATATAAGTGAATGAGCACAACGCTCAATTTCATAATACAATATTCACACTTTTCTCCAAGCCTTGCCTGRAAGGAGACATTAAAAAAAAAAATAAAATTGAATGCAGCCACYCACACCTTGAGCTGTCAATGCTCCAGTTCTCAGAGGAATTCACRCATCCAGGGTAAGGGGTTAATGAGCTCCTTCAGTCTCAATGAACCTCTTGTTTCAATTATCTGAATCCCAAACCAGCTTTTTCTGCTAAAGCTACAACTCTTTCATGACTTTTCAAGATATCTRCCACAAAGGACTGAAAATTGTCCAACTTTCTCTTTTCCTAAGAAGAGATAATGCCTTAAAAACCCACCAGCCCACGTGCAGTGCCGCTGAATTAAAAATGAACTTTCACATCTTTCAAATGAGGCATGGGATGAATTTTTCTGAACATTTGTCCTGAAATGAACTTCAGCTGTGAACAATTCACAGAATTRMTTTTTTTAGATTTTTGGGTTATTTYGCACMGTTAATTAAARTATTGACAGAGGYGTGAATTCTGCCCCTGRTTGTYGAGCACAAAGGTGCTGCTCAGGCTGGAGGGGACAAACCTGAGAATTGTGTGTCACTGATGAGAGCAGGGAAAGGTGCCTAAATCCCTCTGCAGGGCCTGACTCAGAGCTGTGCAWCAGCAGCTTGTCAGGAGCAGAGCACAGAGCAAAAATTCCAGATTGTCAAGCCTGAAGATTGCCATTATCCATTTAAAAAACCCCATGGATTATTGGCTCCAACTTTGCCTTTTCAATTCCAACATGCCCAAAGCCTGAACACAATTCACTTCCTTTTGGACAGGTAAACCTCTCTCCCTTCCTTGTTGAGACAAGGAATGTGGAGGCTAATTAATTCCATTAAATGATGATCCAGGAGTGACTGCAGGAGGTGATGGCAGGGAAGTGGTGCTGAAATGGGAACTCGGAATGAGGGACTTGTTTCAAAGCAGCAAAGGACTGCACTGGATTTATCCTGCTAAGGGCAAAAAGGTTTCCCAGATATTTATTAATCTCAGAAAAGGTTTCCCAGATRTTTATTAATCCCAGGGCATCCTGCTGGGTTTGTGCCCTGGAAATACGAGGGAAAATAAAACTCTGCTGGTTTCTGAATGTGGAAGTCTGGCTTGGTCATTCATTGTCTGTGTAGTTTGATAATTACCAATTTCCTGAGTAAATTGCTTTGGACATTTACTTGGAGGTAGGAGATTAATGAAGTTCTTTGCCAACTTGAGGAACCTGCAAAGCTCCAAAGATTCCGGAACTCAATTTTCCAGGTCAGCAGTTATTGGACTGTTGGTCACCCAGCAGAGAGCTCAGATTTGTACCTCAGCTTGTCCAGAGTCAGATCAAAACCTCCCTCACAGCAACACCCGTGTGGATCTTTGAGTCCACTGAATTTAAATAGCAAAAAATCCTGAGCAGCCCAGTAAATATCAACCTGTGATTTACTGCCCAGGAGCAATGGAGGGTTTCGAAAGAGCTGATAACCAGGATGTCAAGGTCAGTTCAACGAGATAACAACACTTCTCCCTGGCTGCCTCCAAAAGTTAAATCATTTGTGAGCAGTGAGAGATGCCTGGAATTGAACAAAATGTTTGTCTTAGCACTTGTTCCACACTGGCACGGCTCCACTGGCTCTAAGGCAGTAATATGAATTTATGATGCTGTAAAAAAATGGCTTTGTGTGGGTTTTTGTCCCAGGATTTTGGGTGGATCCCTCACAAGGACCTGCTCCTCAGCACGAGCCCCCTGGGGGTTGATTTCCCACCCTCTTTGCTCTCAGTGTCACCCTCACCCTGCCAGGAATGGTGCTGAGGGATGGCTTTTTTTAAATACGCATCATTCCTTCTGATTCTGCAGAAATTCAAGCTGTTTTCATCTTTCCTCAGAACTTTCTATGGATTTTATCTTGTCCCAATCCCATCCCTGGGACCTCCATGCCAGGAGAAACGTGTTCACACTGTGCAAAGGATGCAGAAGCCTCTTTTGTAAAAAAAGTACAAAAACTTTAAAATAAATAATGGAAGACTAATTCTAGAGAAAAAAAAATAGAACTCTTTATTTCTTTACAAAACAGCCTAGAAATATTCAGATAAGTCACAAATGGTTTAATACATTGTCATGGGGGGCACATTTAGGTGTTTGAGCATAACAGAGGAGAACTAACAAATGAAAAACAAGAGACAGACCAACAAACACTTAGAACTTRCATCATGTCAGCATGTAAAAAAATAAATTCAGGGTTATATGTGGAGATGAAGCTGCACTTGAAACTGCAAAAGTGTAAAACCAGTGACCAAAACCAGTGATTAGCCAAAATCCAGTATTGCATGCAGSGCAGGGACAATTTCAACCTTCAGATATTGCACAGGTCTATCTCTCCACAAGAGATAGACCCCTTGGAAATGTTTAGGGTCCTCATTTCCTGTGGAATTGGCCTTGGAAGAGTGATTTTGTTATTAATCTCCTGTAACTATCCTGTTAGGATCATCATATCATCATCATCATTCTGCAGAGGCAGAACCCACGGGATTCCTGTGGCTCCGTTTCTGGCCTTTCCGTGCAATGAAAGACCACGAAGTTTTTACAGTAAAAGTGGGGTAAAATGGGCTGTGCAGGAGCTGGAGGGATGGAAATCCACGGGRAAGAGCAGAGGGTGTGACAGGCACAAGACTGGAGCTGTTCAAAGCAAAGCAAATCAATCCTGTCATGTGCATTTGTCCCTATTTCCCTCCTACCCACGCAGTGAAGGACGCCAAGGAAATGCATTTCTTCCATAATCCAAATTTTCCAGCCCTGTTTTAACCTTTTTCCAGACTCCCCAACTCCCATCTCATGGCACTGGTGATTTGAGAAGGTCTGAGGCACTTTCCTCTCCCCCTCTGAGCTACCAGGGCCAGTCCAGCCGTGCCTGGCCCCAAACTGGAGGCAACTCCCCCCAAACTGGGCTGTCACAACCCCAGGGCTCCTCGTCCTGTCCAGCCCCTCAGCTGCACTCAACCCCTGCATTTCCACAGCTCCATGAAAGTCTTTTTCTCTCCTTTTAAGCCCCATTTTCCCAATAAAACAGCCTGGGAGCTTTTCCTGGTTCAGGGGGATGTGGTGCAGCTCTTCCCTGGTCCTGGAGCCTCCAGAGCTTTGATTTCCACAGCTGATGTCTCTCTTTTAACAGGAGGCAGCAGCAGGGCTGTCCTTTATTTTTTGCAACCTGTATTGAACAAAAGAAGAAGAATTTTTATAGTGATTATGTCAAAGCAAACAGCGCTGAACAAACTTCAGTCAAAGGAGTGAATATTCAGAAGAATTTTTTTTTCCTCTGGTGTTGGCTGGCAAAAAAATTATCTTCCCCAGTATTGAAATGTCCYTGATTTCTAATTGGAGGATTTAATTCTAGATCAGAGACTTGTTTTCTCAAGTTAGGTTGTTGTACAAGTAAGTTTTTTTAGCTTGTTTGTATAAACTTCTGAGAGAGAAAATCCTAAAAAGTTGTAACACTGCATGACTATTTACATATAGATTTGTCTTTGTCCTTCTGCCTCAAATGAAGTTTTGTCATCTAAACTCTGTAGTGAGCAGCCCCTTCACTAAGGATTCTTCTTTTTAATCTGCAAATTGATGCTCAACATCAAATGCTCTTTTCCAGGAAATACCTTCTGGGAATGGGGTGGAGAAGTTCTAACAAAGCACTGGCTGTTATTTCCTGCAGCAGTGGGTAGGTGTTGGTTTCCCCCTTTTTGATCCGCATCACGCAGATTATTGATTATTTCCATCCTTCCTCAGAACTTTCTATGGATTTTATCTTGTCCTAATGGCAGAGAAACGTCCCAATTCCATCCCTGGGACCTCCATGCCGGGCAGAAATGTGTTCACACTGTGCCAAGGAGGCAGCAGCCACTTTGGTAAAACTGCAAAGACTTTAAAATAAATAATGGAAAACTAATTCTAGAGGAAAAAAAAAATAGAACTCTTTATTTCCTTACAAAGCTGCCTAGAARTATTCAGATAAGGCACAGAAAATATGGATATAAAGTTATCTCCAGAGCCATGAGCTGTGTGAAACACGGGATATTTCCTGTTCAAACACTGAACAGAGATGGGATTTAATTTGTTAAAATAAAGAACGAGGATGGTGTGGGTTTTCCCCACACCTCTGAGGGTCCAGCCTGGCAGAGACGTGGCTGATATTAATTAGTGGGATGGCAYGATCGAGCGTGTCTTGAAAAACCAAAAATGTTTTAATAAAGAAGGAAAATAATACAAACACAAAGCTGAGCACAGTATAGAGAGACAGGTCTCCTACTTGCTACAACACCTGGGAAAGCCTGGAGTTTCTTTGTTCTCTCTCTTTACTAAACAGTTTGGGTGGGCTTTTTGGCCCTTGGCCCCATGAGATGAACAACAGGCTTTGAGTTCCATGAGTCCAATCCCCAGTTCTGGGCTGGCCCTGAGCTAATTACAATGAGAAACTCACAGAACTTTCCAGCTAAACTCCCTAAAATGTCTAAAGGTGAACAGAAACTCTTTCCCTATTTGGAAGCACCTGCTGGAGGTGTGGGGAAGGCACCACTACAGCATGGCTCTGGCCCTGTGAGGATGAAGAGCAGACAAACACCCGCTGTCCCACACTCCCATTTGTACAAAAACCCCAAGGAGGAGCCTGCAGTGTGCACAGACCTGCTCGTGGGTGGAAGGCGATGGGCAGCGCCCGGCTGGGGATGAGGGTCCCCGAGTGCAGCGTCTCCACCGGCTCCTGGTCCGTGGCCACCACCCGGTACTTGCGGAGCAGCTGCGGAAAAACATTCTGGATCATGGATCTTGGATCACGGGTCTTGATCACGGATCCTGGATCACGGATCCTGGATCACGGATCTGATCAACTGGAGCAGGGACACCCCTGAGCCTGCCAGGGGAACTTCCAGGGAAACGCCTTGGGAGAATCTGCCATAGGACCTGGGGAAGCCTCACAGCTTAGGGTGAGCTAAAAGGTTCCCCCCATGGGGCTCTGCAGAGTTATGTTGATTAACGTGATGTTAATGACCTCGGTTTGCTTTTCCCATTGGCCCGTGGGCCTTGCCCACCTCTATTGTTCATAAATGTCCCCAGTTCTAGAGGTTTCTCCTTTCCCCATTCCCCCATTGGCTGTGGTGTCACTGATGGTCTGCCCCATATCCCCTGTAGGGCACTGCCCTTTGCCTGCCCTTGTACTGCCCCTGTGCCCTCAGACCTTTGGTTCCTGACCCCATACTTAACCCTAAACATTGCTTGGATTGGGATCTTTCTGTCCCTAAACCCCTTCAGGGTGAATCTGCAAAATAAACTGCACTGGGACTGCACACAGGAGACCCTTCCTGCCTTCCTTCACTGAGCTCTCCATGGTGTGTAAACATGGACTGAGCACCTTGCCTGCATGCCCACCCTAAAGGCTTCTCCAGAGGAGGTGCTTTTGGGGAAAGGCAGCAGCAACCACCATCCACCTCCTCTGGAGGAGCAAACCCCCCCCAGAATTCCCTTTTTTTTGGGGTGTTTACCCAGCACAGGGCTAGGTGTAGCTGCAGCTCTGCCCAGCAACCATGCACCTTCACATTGCTCCAATGGAGGAGCAAACCCCCCTAGAATTCCCTTTTTTTGGGGTGTTTACCCGGCACAGGGCCAGATGCAGCTGCAGCTCTGCCCAGCAACTCTCCACCTCCAGCAACCCTCCACCTCCTCATTGCTACACTGCAGGAGCAATCCCCCTGCCCCAAAATTCTCTTTTTTTTGGGAGTGTTTACCCAGCACTGGGCCAGATGCAACTGCAGCTCTACCCAGCAACTCTCCACCTCCAGCAACCCTCCACCTCCAGCAACTCTCCACCTCCATTTTGTACACTGGAGGAGCAATCCCCCTGCCCCAAAATTCTCCTTTTTTTGGGGTGTTTACCCAGCACAGGTCCAGATGCAGCTGCAGCTCTGCCCAGCAACCCTCCACCTCCACATTGCCACACTGGAGGACCAACCCTTCCCCCAAAATTCCCATTTTTTTACCCAGCAGAGGGCCAGGTGCAGCTGCAGCTCAGCCACTCGGCGCCCCACGCACATCCTCTTGCCGATGCCGAAGGGGACGTGGGAGAAGGGATGGATGGAGCCCCTCTGGAGCCAGCGCTCGGGCCTGAACTCAGCCCAGCCCCTGAAATACTCCTCGCTGCAGCCCAGGGCGTGGCTGTTGATCATCAGCACCGTCTGCAGCCAAGAAAGGGAGAGAACTGCTCTACAGATCAACCCTGAGCCCCCCAGGGAATGGAAAAATAGCAGCTTCCTCAGGACAGGTCATGTCACCCCCCCAAAAATTCATTGGAATGTACAAAAGGTTATGGTTTCCTCAGAATCATGGGAAAATTTGGGGAAAAGAAAAAAGAAGTTGGAATAGCACATYGAAATTATTGCGGGCAAATGTTTCTGTCCAAGTCCAGCAGCAGTGCAGGCAGGTGTGGGTTTGTGTTCATGGGAACCCTCGGGGTCAATCCCTCATTCCTTATCCTGGGGCTGGCACTTGGGCAAAGCCGGTTTGAAACTGAATTATGAGCGACTTCTGTGGTTTACAGGGCAATTAATAAATGAGAAAACATCCCAATAAATGGAATTAATTGGCTTACCCCTTTGGGCAGCACGTAATTTCCCAGAACCATTTCCGTGTCGATGGTGCGAGAGGTGAAAGGCACTGATGGGCTTAATCTAGAGGGAAAGAGAACAATGGGTTAAATTCCCAGCAATTTTCCTTCTTCTACCTCTCAGATTTCCCCTCAAACAGCAAAATGAACAAAATTCTGCGTGCTGGGAAAAAAAAAAAGAATCTTTCTCCCCTTTACAAAGCAGCKGGTAAAAAACTGGGCGATTGTTTTGGGAGTTATTTGGGAATTTTTTACCTCATGGATTCTTTCAGGCAGGCTTTTAGGTAAGGCATATCCCTCAGGCTCTCAGCACTYGGGCTCTTCTGGGCACCCAAAACCCTCTGGATTTCCTGGAAAAGCTTCTGCTGGACRTGGGGATTGCGGGAAAGGTTGTACAGAGCCCACAGCAAACTGTTGGCTGTCTGGAACAAAGCAAAAAGAGAGGGTCAGTCCTCTTTTTTGTAGGGACAGAAGGAAAGAGTTGTCCAAAATTCAGAGCAATGTTTATGGCTGGGCACGGMTTTATGGAATTTTGACAGCCTGAGGGATTATGAGCAGTGCCAGTTGTCATCCAGAATCAAAAATTCGGGGATTTCAGGTAAAAAATCCACCTGCACTTGGGCCACTGAGGTGACTTCAGGGTGAACTCACTGCCAGGAGTGCTGGTGGTGGGGTTGTGGAAGGAAAGAGGGAGCTGGGATGATTTGAAACCCTTGGAAAATCAGCTCTACCTGGCCATTTGCAGCCAAGGAGGGAACTGGGGGGAATTTAAACCATTGGAAAATCAGTTTATCATGTCCTCTCCACCAATCTGCAGCTAAGGAGGGAATTGGGGGGAATTTAAACCTTTGGAAAATCATCTTTGCCATCTTCTCCCCACCAATCTGCAGCTAAGGAGGGAATTGGGGGGAATTTAACCCTTTGGAATCAAATTTATCATGTCCTCCCCACTAATCTGCAGCTAAAGAGGGAATTGAGGGGAATTTAAACCCTTTGGAAAATCAGCTTTACCATCTCAACCCCACCAAACTGCAGCTAAGGAGGGAATTAGAAGGAATTTAAACCCTTGGAAAAACCAGCTTTACCATCTCAACCCCACCAAACTGCAGCTAAGGAGGGAATTAGAAGGAATTTAAACCCTTGGAAAATCAACTTTACCATCTCCAACCCACCAGTCTACAGCCAAGGAGGGAATTGGGAGGAGTTTAAACCCTTTGGAAAATCATCTTTACTGTCTCCACCCCGGCGATCTGCAGCTGAAGAGGGAATTGGGGGGAGTCTAAACTCTTGGAAAACCAACTTTGTCATGTCCTCCCCCACCAGTCTACAGCCAAGGAGGGAACTGGGGGGAATTTAAACCCTTTGGAAAATCATCTTTACCGTCTCCACGCCGGCGATCTGCAGCTCTGCGATGGCAGCATAGAGCTCCTTCCTGGACAGCTGTCCCCCCGAGTAGATGTCACACAGAAAATCCTCCTGGGGGTTGGCCGAGTGCTTCTGCAGCCGGCAGTCGATGGAGTGCTTGGCTGAGGAGGGCAGGATTGAGGGAAAAATCACTCAAAATCCCATCGGAATAACAGCAAACCCACGCTTCTCATGTAGGATTTTAAAGAAGGGCTGAGCTGTGCTCTGTTTTCAAGCAGYGGGTAAATAATGAGGGTGTTTATAGTCAATAAAGAATGGTGTTTTCACTTAAAAAACTCAGTCCCAAAAATCACTTTTCAACAGAAGAGCTCCTGCGAATTCTTAGGGATTTTACTCTCTTGAATGAGGGGAGGAAATCAGTGACAAGTTGAGGGAAGTGTTCAGCAAACAGAAACACTGAGGGTGTAAAATTAATTACCTGGGGTTTTCAAAGGGGATCARGGTGTTAAAAAATCAAAGGGATTTAGCACCCAGAACCCCCGAGGGGAAATGTAAACCTTGGATTTACCGGGGGAAGGCACAAAGAGAAGCCAAATTTCGACATGCTGAGGGTTTTTTTTTAAATAAAAATAAACAGATTTTGCTTGTGAGTATCCCAGCTGTTAAAACCAGTTCCTTTAAGGAGTTATTAATTATAAGTGAAGGTGTCAAACTGTTTTTTTCTGGCAAAACTGGTTTAAAGTGTCTTTCCTAAAGCCCACAAACCAAGAAGCAATAAAATAAGCGAGTGTGTGGCTGGCAGGATAAAAAACCTTGGGACTCAAATACCCCAGGGAAATATCTCAGTGTCACAACCTCCCAAAAGCTTTCTCTACCTTTAGTTGTGCCTCTCACTGTTTAAATTAATGAAATTCAAAAATATTAAAAATACAAACTTAACTTCACACCTGGAGTTTTTTAAACTTGGAAGGCCAACTCATTTTAAGTTATCAAAAAATGTCAAAAAGCCAAACTGCTCCTTATTATTTAAATTATTTCTGGTTTTAAGATTTACAGCTATGTTGCAGGTTCTTTTTCTCTTTTTCAAACAGGTTTTTGTTGCACGCACAGTTTTTGTTTCTCAAGAAAACAACGACTCTTTGAGGGAAATCCCTTTTCATTTCTGCCCTCGCCTTCAAGGAGATTGTACATTTTTAATTGACTTTTATGATGGATTATGACACTGCTGGTTCCCAGAACCCYGGGATTTCCCTGGGAATTGGATATTGCCCCACAACCTGGGTGTTGGTCACTAAAACCTGCTCCCATGTGGGAATAAATCCAGGTTTAGGYACAGCAAAGATGTTTTAATCCGTGCTGAAGGCGGGGATTAACGGCAGCAAGGGTGGAAAAATCAGTTCCAGCAAGGAGAAGACAGAGGTGAAGGGAAAGGAGATAAATTGGGGTTCAATAATGACCTGTTTTAAATATCTCATCCCATGCTTTGGTGTGAGCTTGCCAGACTTTGGTGTTGAGCCCCTTGTGCAGCTCCACGGGGGTCACCATCATCATCCCGAAGGTGGCCATCATCTGTGGGGGGAAAGAGGAGGGGAAACCTCTCTTTAATCTYTTTTAATCCATCTACTTGCAATCCCTGAACGATAGGAGGCCGGAAAGTAAGGGGAAATTTTCAGGAAGGCAAAATTCTGGTGGATTTTCCATGCTGGACAGAGAGGAGGGGTCTCATTCTACTTAGGGCATATCCAGGTAAAAAAAATTAGGGACAGCTGGGAGCTGCCTCAGTAGGGAGTAATCCTATTTATTTCAGGCACCTGTTGGGAGTGGAACAAGGTATTTTTTGGCAGGGCTTCTCTCTCCCTTGACAACAAAACCTGAGGCAGGGCTGGCTGGTTGTGTTTGCTGAGTGAAATCAGGAATTGTACCCCAGAGCCCCAAGAATGAGTAACCCCAAACCCTGGGGATTTGCATAAYCCCACACAAAGGCAGCAGGGTTGTGCCTCAGAGAGCAGCAGAGTCACCAGCCAAGCTGACAATTCTCCTTCCAGGATTATTGCCCTGCTGCCCCCTCAGCCTTTTCCCTGTCAGGATTCCACAAAGGAGGAGGAAGTTCGGGATTAGCTGGGCACGTTTTGGGTGTGTAGCACAGAAGCCTGAGCTGCTTTTTTCCAGCTGGCTCCTTTAAACTCATTCACAACAGGGGTAAAAAAAAATAAAAAATCATCCCAGCCCCAGGAGAGACCCTTCCATACCGTTTTTACAGCCTTGATGAAGTTCAGACTTTCCTCCTCCACGTCCTCCTGCAGGAGGCCAAACCTCTTTCCATAYAGCACCAGACAGATACCTGTTGTTAGGCAATATTATAAATAAATTTATAAACAGAAGGGCGTGTGGGCTGCATCGTTTATCACCAAGGAACGGCCTGGATGAGCCTCCTGAAAATGCTCCTTGACACAGACCTGTCAGAGCAGCACCAGTAAAACACCTCCTGCTTGTTTACCTCAGCCCCAGCCAGGGGTCCCAGCCGAGGGGCCCTTACAGCAATATTTCTGCACGAATTAGGATTGCTGAGCCCCCCACCAGCAGCAGAACTGCAGATTTGGCTCATTTTTAGTGACTTKACTGAAGAAAGTTGAGTGGCAGGACGGGGCTTGCAGAGCCATCCAGCACAGCATTCCCTGCTCCTTTCCACAGCCACAAACCTCCTGCCAACGCTGGCAGCCTCCCACACCCCACCCCTGCCCACTTGTCTTTTTTTCCCCTCTTTCTTTTCAAGCTGTCACTTCCTATTTCTTCCTTTCCAAAAGCAGCCATCACCACTGACAGTGGAAATAAAAACAAAACACTTGGAGGAGCTCAGCCCAGAGGCTGCTGAGAGCAGTGAGGTCCGGCAGAGCTGCTTCAGGCATTACACCCAACCCTCCCCTTTATTTTTGGGAATCACTGAGCCACTTTCTGCCCTGTGTCATTCCTGGCAGGTTCCTCAGTGTGGTTTCTAAGGACGAGGCTCTGTCTTGGTAACTCGTTCCAGCACTTCTCAATCCCAGYGTGAACGTTGGAAATGGGATTTTCCAACCTTTGCCTACGGCCAATGCTCCGTTATTGGAATATTTCATTGATCCTGCACTGSTGATAATTAACAAATATCAGATGGACAAAAAGGGCTGTGTGTTACCTGATCCCACTTCAGATAAATGAACCATAATCCCCCCAATTTCTTGATTTCTACATCACTGGAATGTTTGAATTTTTCTGAGCCATGCAAGTAGCTAGGCAGAAATTTCTATTTGTGCTGCTGAATTTTACACTGACAGTCCCTGGCTGKTCTGCAACTCTCTTTCCATGATATTACAGCTGAGGGTTTGGAAATAATCAGCCAGCACATTCATCCCTGATCATATTTTAACTGCAATGCTCTGGCAGGTGCAGCACACTCAGGCAAAATCCCACTCACTTTCAAAAGACCATTTGTTGAATTCTGAGTAGACATCTTCCATCTGGCCATTGTGGTCACAAATTTCATCTATTCTGTGCATAAAGTCCTCCAGGACCTAAATGGTGGAGAGAAGAGAAGAGAAAAGAATAAAAAATATATAATAAAATGACATCAACTAATAAAAATCCGGTGTAATTCAGCAATCCAACCGCCTTTTAAGCAGATAACAATCTTGCATGAGAGGAATCCTTTTGTTCCCTGTTCTTTGAACAAGATTAAACTTCCCCCTGCGTGAACAAATGTTTGGATTTGACGGAGCTCTCGTGCTTCGATGAACTCTGCTTCCCTGGCAGGGATGAAATCCTTCACTCTGGGCCAGCGCTGGGGTTTCACAACYGAGGATTAAGGTGTTTATCGCAGATGCTCCTCAAACCCCTCAGGAGCACAGAGGTTAAGGACGGAGGTGTTCGCTGAGGGGAGGAGCAGGAGGATGAAGGGGTAAAGGCAAAAACTACGGAGTGCAGGAAAAGCTGTTTGCAGGAGCCCGAATCCTTATGGAATAATCCTGTTTTTCTGTGGAGACACTCTCAGCTCCAGGTCTGTGCTGTGCCGAACCCCGGCAATCAGTTTGCATTTGTTATTCCCTCGATCTGGGTCTGAACTCGTGGAGTAAATAAAGGTATCCAGACAAACCGGATCTGCTTCCATTCCCCCCAGGCCTCCAGGGGAGAGAGAAAGGATTTCTCAGGGCACGGTACCTCATTGATCGTCGTGTCCAGTTTCACAACTTCCCTGGGCTTCATTAATTTCTTCTGAAAGGCGCTTCTCACCCTCTGCCAGTCCTTCCCCTCCCTGCACGGAGACAACCACAGCGAGGTTGGAGAGCGAAAAGCTCAGACAAGAATGAAAAGAGAAACAAACAAACAACCTAAATAAACAACAACAAAAACCCTAAAACCCAAAAACCAAAACAAAAAACCCCACAAAAACAAACAAAAAGTYCCAACCCTCYCCCCAAAAAMMCCCAAAMMAAAAMA
>QVAJ01000166.1:1498735-1512279 GCA_003546035.1 Mixornis gularis
TCCCATTATCCCATTATCCCACTATCCCATTATCCCATCGATCCCATTATCCGATCCATTCCCGTCTCATGGCGCCCCCTGGCGGACCGGCGCCCCCAAGCCGCCTCCCGCCCCTCCCTCTGGTCTGTACCAAGCGCYGCGGGAGTGCCCCGTGCCCGTCCGCCTCTGAGGGCATTCCGCCGCGCTGAGAGCGGCGCGAATAGACATAACYCCCTATTTTTACAGCTTTCGGCCGTTTTCTGCAGCTTTTTCCTAATCTTTTTTCTTTTTCCCATGCCCGCTGCTCCTCCTCTGCGCGGCGGGCGGATGGTTCAGCCCCGCGTGGATGCYCCAGCGACAACATGGCCGCCACCATGAAGAAGGCGGTGAGTCCGGAACGGGCCTGGGGGACATTTGTTTCTTTTGCTCAGGATTTGCTCCGTTCCCGGGCGGGGATCGAGCCCTCCCGAGCAGGTTTCAGCCCACCGGGCCGCAGTTCTCCCGTCTCCCGCCCCAGCGGCGCCTCTTGGCTCCCGCGGCCCCGGGACGCGGCTGCTCCGTGCCCGTGGTGAAGCCCTGGCCGCCGTGAGGGGCTGAGGGCTTTGGGATCGGGATCTGTCACAGCGCTTGTCCTGCGGGGTTCGTGGCGTTGCCGAGTCTCTGCTGGCGCGGCTCGTTGTAAATAGCCGGGGCAGGGGCACGGTGGATGTGTGGAAAAATTTATTCTCTCAAGAGGGTGGTTAATTATGGAATCATCATCACRGCTTGGGTTGGAAAGAAGCTTGAARTTCATCTCATTCCATCATTCCGYCCCTTGCYTTGGCAGGGACACATTCCACTATCCCAGAGTGATCCAAGCCCCAATGTCCAGCCTGGCCTTGGRCACTKCCARRGATCCAGGGGCTTCTCTGGGAATCTGTGCCAGGGCCCCACTGTCCTCACAGGGAACAATTCCTTCCAAATRTTCCACCCAAACCTKCCCTCYGTCAGTTTGAAGCCGCTCTATATGTCAMTAACTGCTGTTGTTAATGGTCTCTCTCCAGGGCAAACCCAGATCAGTTGTCAGTGTCAAGCATCCTTTGGCTTTAGGCTGGCCAATGTTTTAATTGGGTGTTACTCAGCCAAATTTGGGTATTTCTGATGTCCTTGAGCAGTCAGGTGCATAAGCAGGATGTCAGATTGTTTTCCAGACACTTTGTGGGAGTATCCTTGCAGTGAGACTCAAGTTAATGTAAGAATATGGAAATCATCATTTTGACCTCTCCTCCTCGCAGGCTGCAGAAGATGTCAATGTCACCTTTGAAGATCAGCAGAAAATTAACAAGTTTGCAAGAAATACCAGCAGGATCACAGAGCTGAAAGAAGAAATAGAAGTGAAAAAGGTATATTTGCTTCAGAGCCCATTAACTTTCCCTTGGCATGAATTAATTTTCAGCTGGAACGTAGAAAATTAGCAGCAGTGAGTTGCTGTGAGTTTAAGTAATGCTTGGGTCCTGGAACTTATTATTTTGGAAATAKAGAATGGTAAAAGTAGATCAGATAYTAGTGACATTTAAATCTGCTGTTTTGCCCTTGCCTGGACAGTTAATTAGTCTGTTAATGATAGATAATGAGTGCTGACTAGGAGTTTCTACTGGATTGAATTGCTGARTTCCAGATCTCTTGGATATCCTGGTGGCGGATGGGATTTTTTTTCCCCAAAATCCGTTCTCTCTGAGTTCCTTATCCAACTGTGTCCAATAAAATGCTTTACAAAGGAGCCTCTTCCTGTCTCTTGGCAAACAGAAACAGCTCCAGAACCTGGAGGATGCCTGTGATGACATCATGCTGCTGGATGATGCTGATTCCCACCTGATTCCCTACCAGATTGGGGATGTCTTCATCAGTCACTCCCTGGAGGAGACACAGGAGATGCTGGAGGAGGCAAAGGTTTGTCTGGAGCTGCTGTCTGTRTGCTGGGCACTGGCATGGAATGATCTGGGCATCCTTTGGAGCTCCCACAGTCTAAAATTGAAGTAGGATTTAGGATTTGAGTCGCTCCAAAGTCACTGCAGCCATAAATCCTGCAGCCAGAGCTGGGAATAAGTTGGAAAAGAGGCAGCTCTTTGTTGGTTCTGTGTTGCTGACAGACCYGGCTCGGTTTGTTGTACAGAGTTGGTTAATTTTTATTTGTTATTTTTCTCTTTCAGAGGAGTTTACAAGAGGAAATTGAAGCGTTGGAATCCCGAGTGGAGTCGATCCAGAGGGTGTTGTCTGACCTCAAAGTTCAGCTCTATGCAAAGTTTGGAAATAACATAAATCTGGAGGCTGAGGACAGTTAAAAGCTTTTCTAAACACAACRCCCAACTCTTCCTTAGGTTAATAAATGTTTTGATAACATTGCTGCAATTACATTTGAGAAAAGAAAATCCATCCCTTTCTTTTCGTTGGTTTGATTTTTTTATTTTTACTTTCCTGTAAAGTTCTGTATTTTTAATAAGAGCTTTCTTATTTTGGTCATTGCAGTTATTTATTTATTCAGGAGAACTCTGGCTTCACACTGTTGGTAAAGCWTCAAGATTGGAATATTTGCATTGTTTATTAAGGCAATAAAGGCGGGCATGTATTGGAGTTTCCTGGGTTTTGTTTTCCACTCATAAAAAGGTTTAAAACAAATGGAGAAGAAGAATTTTGGAGTAGATAAAAGCTGTGTGATACAGGGGACGTGATGAGAGTGTTTTTAAAAGCCCTCCTGGAGCTCCTAAATTCATCTTCKGTGTTTCACCCTTAGCTCTGGTGTCAGGAATTTGCCAGGGGACAAACAAGGGCTCTTAAAAACTCACTTCGGTAGGGAGGAAAAGCTTTTGGAAGCTCCATATTCACTCATTTACTGCTTTGTATTTGGGAATCCCCAAAAACGCTGCAAGTCACAGTGGTGAGTCTTAATTCCTAATTTCCCTGAACAGTTYCTAAATCCATATTTATGTAGCAAATTCAGTTATGTCACAATTGTCCCTAGCTTTTGTTGCCGTGTCAGCATCAATCCCTAATCTGTGCCTCCATCACTAGGAGGAGCTGAATGTAATTTTTAAGTGTCTTAATTGGCTAAAATTGTCTTTAAAACTAAAGAAAATATAAAAGAGGGCTGTTTTTCCCTGCTGAAAGCTGCTGGAGTTCGACCCTGAACGAGGAGCACCCAGCAGATGGCATCAAAGATCTGAGAATCCCGATTTTGGGGCCAGCCCGTGCCAGGCTGGCAGTGCCACTGTTGCTTGGAGTGAAGAGCATTGGCTGCAGGGATCCTGGGGGCTTTAATTGGATGCTGATTTAATTGGATGCTGATTTAATTGGTTCCAAAGTCACTGCTGTGCTGAGCATTTCACAGCCCTGCAGGGATTTCAGATGATTGTCACCTCCAGGCAGGCCACAGGATGGATATGGCTTCACTGTGGGGGAAAAAAAAAAGGGGTTTGGAATGGTTTGGGTTGGAAAGGACCTTAAAGATGATTTATTTCCAACCCTCCTGTCACAGCAGGGTGTGGAGAGCTTGCTGCTCTTTGACCYTAAAATTGGGATTGGCCAATAGATCAAACACACATAAATCCAGTGCTGGTGTTTAGGGGAGATTGCTCAGTGCCACAGATCTGGTTTCCTCTCCCTTCAGGGCTTTTTTCCTCTCCCTTTAGGGTTTTTTTTTCCTCTCCCTTCAGGGTTTTTTTTTCTTCTCCCTTCAGGGCTTTTTTCCTCTCCCTTTAGGGTTTTTTTCCTCTCCCTTCAGGGTTTTTTTTCCTCTCCCTTCAGGGTTTTTTTTCTCTCCCTTCAGGGTTTTTTTTTTCTCTCCCTTCAGGGTTTTATGTGTGTGATACATTTTCCCTGTTGCCTTAATCCTTGCTACAAAACCCTGAGGGCTCTTTTTGCCCCTGGGATGTCCAGTTGTCCTCCTGTGCTCTGACCAATTTGTRTTTGCAAGCGATTCCAGCTCAGGATTTTTCAGCTCGGCCCCTGAATTTCTGTGGTTTGCTGAGCTCCTGTGCCAAGCTATCATTTGGTATTTTTATATGTGTAAAGCAGAACGTGCAGGAAACACTTTTTTTTCTTCTGGAGTTGTCATTGTAGAAGTGACTTTGCAGATGGTGCATCAGCTGCTTGGAAGWATTTGACAGCATCCTGCTTTTGCCTTTTAATAACCTTTCTGTCAGGAAGATTTGCAATTGCTTTTTGAGTTGGCACTTAACTCTGTTTCAGCACCCCGTGTTCTAAGGAGTTTTTATTTTTGGTGGATTGGAATCTGTTATSTCTAATAATGTTTCTTTTACCTGAACAAGAGAAATGCACCAAACCTTGGTGCTCTCTTCTCATGTATTGTTTAGGTGCACTTGGCAATATAAATGTGTTTAAATATTTAAATATCCTGGTCAGAATGGCAAGAGTTTGTTGTCATTCTCTGTGTTGGCAAAGGGAGTGACATTTGTGAGGCCCCTGGAGGGTGAAATGTGTCACAAAGTGCTGTTCTTTAATCTCGAGTGACACTTTCAGAGTGCTRGGCTGAGCATCCCTGGCTGATGGAATCACCTATTCACCTTTAGTTTTGTCTTAAGACACGATTTCAGTTTTGTTTGGCAGTTTTTGTTTTTTCAGTTTTGTTTTCGCAGAGCCCCCCAAGGTTTTTCACTTGGCTGCAGCAATTAAAGCAGTAAAACACGGGTGAAATTCAGCTCATTTTGCTGCTTGCTCTCAAGGAGGTCCCAGTTTTTTAAAGCTTGGTAAAACCTCTGGCAAACACGGGATTCAATCCCTGCATTTAAGGTGTTTGCAAGGCTCCTTTGTGATTCTGTGTCTGTGGTACAGAAATGTTCCCCACAGGATGATAACCTTTATTATAAAGTGGAACCTTTATTATTCCTCATTTTGTGGAGCAGCTCTGGGATCCCTTTCCACCCCACGACACGAACGTGGTGSAGAATTATTCAGTAATTACAGGAAATGGTGCGTAGCTGGAGCACTGATAATTTTGTGGTAATAAAATCACATCCAAGGGCAGAAAGAGACTGAATTCTGAATACTGAAGCCACATTTTCTGTAGGAACAACAGAGYTGAGCACTTTGGTTTGCATGACTCAGTGGTTCAGATAATTTATCTAATGTTATTCTAATAGTCTGATTCACGAGAGAGGAAAAAAATATATGAATATATATAGGCATAATAAGGCCTGACAGAAATTATTTACAACCAACTTTGTCTTTATTTAGATGGCATGAGTCAYGCAGAAAACCAAATTATTTTGTAATTTAACTTTGGGTGCTGATGGGGCTGCACAGAACACCAAACACAGGCCAGGGAGGATTTCCCCAGCAGGAGATGGAACGGGTTTGCACTAAGGGGAATTTCATCCAGCTGATAAAAGGTGGAATAAAAAAAAATGGAATAAAAAATTATAAATGTCAGGAGAACAGGATGTTGTCAGAGTTGGGCTAGGCCAGGACTGCTCCCAGCTGTTCCTTAAGGAAAAATTCCCGTTGGATTTCTCAGCACAGCCCAGCAAAGTGAGGAAAAACCTCGTTCAGTGGAGTTTGAGAGTCTGCCAAGTTTTACCCTTTAAGCACAGGACAGAATTCCATCAAACCATCAYTTTTGGGTGTTTTTCCTGCCTTTTCTGTAACAAACAGGGTTGTGCACACCAGACTTACAATGCACAGCTTTGGGGTTTTTTTAAAAATTCTTTTTAGGGTTTAAATTTCTGCTGCCTCTTGGGTATCTGGGATAAATCTGAATTTAGCCAAGCTCCTGTGTAAGGTCTGGCCTTTGACCAACAACCTACAGCACACAAATATACATTTATTTATGAGACAAAACCTGGCTGCCTTTGGGTACAACCAACTCAGAGGAAARTTATTAATCCCAACACACAAGGCCAAGGAACTGCTGGCAACTCCAGCACTGCTTTTTATTGACACTTGGGGGAAAATAATAAAAATTTCAGTTGCATTGCTGTTGTGAAAGCACTTTCCACCCCCAGTTTTTAATCTTGCTGTTAAAAGTTCAGCCAGAAGAGCTTTGGTTTGCTTCTGAAAACATCTCCCAGCACCAATGTTGAACATAACAGGGATCAAACCTCTGGGAAAGGTTTTTAAACTAAAGCTTGTCTCAGCTTGTAGATGTTSAGGTGGTTTTTATGTGTGTGCTGCCTAAAACAAATAATTGTGGCAGTTTCAGCTCTTGGAGAGCCGTGGGTGAGTTGGAGACGTTCAGGATGGCACTTACAGGAGTTAACTCTGCAGAAAATGCTGCTGCAACACGTGTGCAGACAAATAGAAATATTAAAAATTAATATTTAAAACCAGAAATATTAAAGCTCACTATTTTTATCTAAAGGAACAAAATGGACTTGGCTGGAGAAGAATTTTGTGTCCTAGTGAGACATTTTATTGCAGTCACGACACTTGATTTGAGACGAGCGGTAGGAACATCAACTGCAGAGTTTATTTTCCTCCTGAATTTATTTGTTAATTTGACAGGCCTGCAGTTGAAGATATATTTCTRAATATCTAAATGCACATTTGCATTTACATCTGCTGCCTGAAAACCCCAAAGATGACCCACAGGGTGTGGGATCCTCACTGCCGGTGGAGCTTGGGCCGTGTTTTTATCTGGGTTTTTMTCTCACCCCGGGGCTGTGTGAGCACTGAATGCACACTGAGCTGCCTGATGTGTCTGCAGCTCCTGAGTGTCAGAGCACAGCTGAACCCAGACTGATCAAAGTGTCAATAGAGACAGGGRAAAGGGCTGGGCTGGGATCAGGGATGCAGCTCTGGGCTGCTTACACACCCAAATCAAACCTGTTCCACACCTAAGCCAAGCCAAGCCRACAGTTAAAGCTGTAAAATATTTATAAATGAAGAAAACCCACCACTGGCTCCTCTGGCCAACCYCCTCACCCTCAGAGAGAGGAATTCCTTCCCAATATCCCACCTAAACCTCCTCTCTGTCAGTTTGYCCCATTGATTTGCTGAGAAGTGCCCCACCAAAACAAGAACATACACCAAAAATAAATCATGAAGCTGCTGCTGAGCTCCACTTGAGAGGCTTGGGCTGGTGATAAACCAGGGGTAGGAGGCCTTTATCCCTGGCATTTTGTACCCCAGCCTGGCATTAGTCACYTGAACTCACAGGGAAATCTCTGCTGTCTGGAAATCCATCATTGGAGGGTGTTCTCTTGGACAAAGAGCTGTCAAATATCATTAGCACAGCCTGTCCACCTTTTGTGGGTTTTTTTTTAAGATGTAAAGCTTGGAGGAATACGGTGTCAGTCTGTAGATGAAATTAAAAGTTGCAAAGTCGATCCTTTATCTGATTTTTCTGGACAAGAAGGCACAGATTTGCTACTGATAACTCACAGGGCTCTGGAGAGATTTCATCTGCTCATCACCCAGTGGGTTGAAGAGGAAGAAGTTTTCCCTTAAATCATTGTAAAAAAAAAAACACATCAGCATTCCAGGGAGCTGAAAACACGAGGATCATTCCAGCTCTTCCCTGGGCTGGTGGATGTGCAGGACAAGCTGAGAWTTCCATACCTGATGGCATTTGGTGAACTGGAAGAGGGAAATGTCAACGGGGCAGTGGCAGGAAAATCCTCAAGGAGAAGGAGCAGCCCAGGCTCAGGCAGGCTGGCAGTGATGKCAGCAGAGCTGGCAATTCCTGACAGTAATTCCCCACAGGAATTTCTGGCAAATCCCCAGGGCAGAGGTTCCAGGATTCCTCTTGGATTTTGAGTCCAAGATTCCCCTAATTAGGGTTTTTTTCCTTTTCAAAGTCCCGTGGCAGAGTTAGAAAGAAGAGTGGATCTGGCAGCTCAGTCTTGAAAGGTGTTTATTAAATTTTTTATCTGAAGGTCAGCACACCACCCAACACCAGGCTTAGAACACTGAAAAACACCTCTGCCACAAGCACCAGACCTGGTGTCCAAGGTCTCCTGAGGACTTCTAACCCAATTAGCTCTTAGAATGTACAATATTTACAATTTTGTACCAATAATTACTACCAATTCTACACACGCAATTCTCTACATCACCTGCATTCTACCAGTTTTGTGCCACCATCACAGCAGATGGAGAAGAAGAAGAAGAAGAAGAAGAAGAAGAAGAAGAAGAAGAAGAAGAAGAAGAAGAAGAAGAAGAAGAAGAAGAAGAAGAAGAAGAAGAACTTAAGACACTGCCCAAAATTCTCCATCTTGCCTCTATCTACTCCCATTCTAAAACCCCAAAACTACAAATTTCCACCCTGTGACAAACCAAACTACAATCTAATTTAAAATTTTGTTGTTCTCTTTTCACCCATAAGTGTTGGCAATTTTTCCCATGGGCTAAGGTCAAAGGCAATGCTTTCCTGGGGTCCAGGACCCCCCCCGGGCAGTTTGAGAGGTTTTCCCCTTGCCCTGGACTCCAAGAGATTCCCATGGAAAACAAGGAATGCCATTCCCAGCTGGAGGATGCAGCACAGACMCGCCCTGTGGGTGATTCATCCCTGTAATGCCACTGATATCACAGGGAAAAGGTCAAACCCATCGTCATTTATCACTCCAGTTTTCTCCCTGCAGGATCAGTTTGGGGTTGGCAGCAGTTAAAGCAGAGCAGGAATTGATTTTCTGGGTGTAGAGTGCAGAATTGAGCTGGACACAAAAGCAAACCCATTCCCACTGTCACACACGGGGTCGGATTGTGTCCTTCATCCTCTTTTTGGGCAGCTTTCATACCTTTGGTTTATTTAGAAAAAGCTTTGAAAGTTTTGCTGACCAAATTGCTTTCCAGTGAGAAAAYCCCGATTTTCCTGAAGAAGGGAGATGGATTTTTGCCCAGTTCTGATGCAGTGATTGGAGCTGGCAGCTCGGTTATGAAGTCAGAGTTTCATTTCTCAGATGTTACACGGCCACCAAAAGACTTGCACTGGAGGAAGAAGTGTCAGTAACAAATGGTCAGCTCTAGTAAGAATTATTCTATTGCCTGTGGACTCTTTTAAAACCTGATTTTGACTTTTCTCAAAATCATTKTGCTGCAGGAGATCAGGCACTGAGACAGGAATTGCAGTTCAGACATCTCAGCATCAACACGGATCATTCCTGACTATCCCAGCTCCCACCTTCAGTTCATTATTTCACCGACTGTGTCAYCTTCATTTCCTGGTGACTGAAGTGATTTAGCAAGTTCGTTGACACTCCTGAAATGCTGGGTTCAGAGAACCTGTGGATAGGATGGATTTTCTGTTTGCAGTCAAGTACTTTAATTATCAAGTTAAAAATCTCTTTTCCTTCAAACACAGAACTTCTTGTGTGAGGTGGAGATTTGGTGTGCAGAGCTTAAAAAAAMCCTTATCCAGCTACAGAAAAAAATCTGAGTCCAGAGCTGAATTATTTTCATTTTTAGTGCTTGAGTTTAGTTGATGGCAGTGTGTCCTTTAGATTGCAGATAAACAGATAAATTTGTAGATAATTAGTTGCAGTAAACACAGAGCATTCAGCAGCACAAAGCTGGTATTTCCCAGGATCTCATTTTGCCATTGGCTGAAAWACACATTTAACTTTTTCTGCAAACCAGAAAACGACTTCTTTCCTCTCCCTCTGCTGCTCGATCTGCTCTGCTGCCTTTACCCACTGCCTTTTCCCCATCCAACTTCCCCTCTGTAATTCCRGTGATGAAATGTGCAATTAAGGCTTCAGCACTGTTAGCACGAGGGATTTGGAAATTGAGGATGAGACTAACACTGACATCAAACTCAAACAGCAGCAGTGCTGGGACAGAAATGTGACTTTCATCTTGCTGGGGGGCTCTGCCATGCAAATTCCTCACAGGGAAGAAGCGCCAGGAGCCCCTGGACCCAGCCCTGGAATGGATTTATCCACAATAATTTCTGGAATTACATCCATGCTGACAACACACAAATGGCACAGAGCAAATTATATTATTTTAACTTATCAACTTGTCATTGCAGCCCTTTTCTTATATTTTTTTTTCCCCCCCAGTGCAGCAGTGTAAATCTGACTCATGCAGAGAAAGCCACAAAGATGCACTGGCCTGTCTGGATTTCCAGCAATGTTATGATGAGAAATACATTAATTTGTCTGTATGGAAAGGATTTAAAGGTTGTTGCATTCATTTGTTACCAGAGCCTGAGCACTTAATCACACCGAGTCGCTGCGGCAGGAAAATTATCTCTTCTTCTCAACTCCATTAAMGGCACTTTCACGGAGGCCTGAAAAATATAAATATTGGAGGATGTTAATGGAAATGACACCTGTAGCTGATGTATTGGTGCCAGGAAACGTGATTAAGTGCCCTGTTAATTAACTCCTTTGCTCTGGYGCTGGTAAAAGTGGAGTCATTTTTTCAAAGGTAGCTGAACTGCCTAGAAAAGGGCACTGCTCARATCTGGGGGAACGTGGGGGTTTTACCTGGAGAATTTCACCGGCTTCTGATTTTAAATACTTCCCTTCAACTGCAAACCTGATTTCCAAGGCCCCAGCAGAGATATAAAGCTGGAAATTCACTCACAGGACCTGATTCACTGCCTATTTATTTCCTTCGGTCGAAATATCTGAACTACTGTGAGAATAATTTAAAAACACCCCACATAAAAATATCTAAGACGATGATTAACTCTCAAAAATGAGATTGATACCATCAGGGCTCCTCTTTAACTGCTCCTCCCCTGGCCCAGGCAGGTTGCAGAGCTGGGGACAAATCCCTCTGACACTCATCATTGTGTGTAACTCATTATTGGGCACAAATCATCCCAGGTTTTTGGGGGACAAATCCCTCTGACACTCATCATTGTGTGTAACTCATTATTGGGCACAAATCATCCCAGGTTTTTGGGGACAAATCCCTCTGACACTCATCATTGTGTGTAACTCATTATTGGGCATAAATCATCCCAGGGTTTTTTGGGGACAAATCCCTCTGACACTCATCATTGTGTGTAACTCATTATTGGGCACAAATCATCCCAGGTTTTTTTGGGGACAAATCCCTCTGACACTCATCATTGTGTGTAACTCATTATTGGGTATAGATCATCCCAGGTTTTCCACGGGATTTTCTGCCCAAGCTCTGTCCGTGTGTTTCAGGTGGTACAACCTCAGTGAAGAGACACAGGCGTTTTTCCTGTATTAAAACAGAAAAAAARAGGCACCTTTTGGTTCAGGAAATTAGAGCCAGCAGCGTTGTGAGCTGTACCTTTCAGAGCAGCAATTTGTTGGCTATTTAACAGAATATTAATTCCTGTTACCTTTCATTTTTATTTTTTCCCGAGCTGCTCCCATTGACAGCAGCACTCTAATAACAGCAGCTGTAAAAATGCTCAGCCCAGCTCTGAACACACTTCACAAGCTCGGCGACATTAACTGGCCTCGGGCTGCCCTCATTTGCATTGTGCAGCTGTTAATGAGTTAATGATCGGTGCGGTTTAATGAACAGAGCACCAATGGAGAGACAGGGGAGCGGATGGGAGTTCATGGAGCTGAGGAGTGAAGGCTTTAATTACCCCCSTCTCCAGGTCATTAGCTGCATAACTACCTGTGCAGAGCTGATCGTTAATTACCCTCAGTGGCACTGATGGGTTTGGGTTGGGAAAAGCGCTGAGATCCTTTCCATGGACAGTTCAGGGCTGGATCAGAGACTGAGAACACTCTGTGTGTCTYCCTTCACCCCTCATGCTGCTGCGTGTTGGGTTTAATTATGATTTTCCAGCCTGACTTTCAATTAACTTTGCTGCAGGTGGACAGGAAATGCTCCAAATCTCTGTAGGCCTTTTGCAAAAAAAGAATCGAGCCACAAGAATTTCATTTTTCATCAAGGAGCTGCTGAGGGCTCTGACAGTTTCTAGAGGCTGATCCTGGTTGTGCTGTCCTTGAACTCGGAGGAGCCTCAGCTCCCAAAATCACGTGTAAACCAATATAACACAATCCCTACCCCTGATCATTTTGCAGAGGATTTTTGGCAACTGTAATATGCTCCTAAAATAAATAGAATTTATTTTAGCTGCTCTGAAAAGGGTGGCTTTAAAATGTGCACGGGGTAATTTTTTTTTTTTTTTCCTGAGAGGTTGCAAACCTGTTTAATCCRTTTTCCCCTGCACTTCAACACGTGTGATTGCACTTGGTTGGAGTGAATGCACAGATCAGAGGAGCTGACAGCTCACATCACAAATCCTGTTTGCTCCTAATAGAGCTRCAGGGCTGAGCATTTGCATGAGACAAATCCGGGGGAATTTTTAAATATCTGAAGTTACACAGCCATCAAGTGGTATCAATCTCCTTTCTAACAGATAATCATCATCTCAAGTATTTTTATATGGGGAGCGATGGGATATTTTTAAATTATCCRGATAATATTTCAGATATTTCAACCAAAGGAAATAAATAGGCAGTGAACCAGGCCCTGTGAGTGATTTTCCAGCTGTAAATCTCTGCTGGGGTCTTGGAAATCAATTGAAGGGAAGGATTTAAAGTCAGAACCAGGTAAAATTCTCCAGGYCACAACCCTGAAAAGTAAAGAGTGACAAATTCCAAATTCCATTTGACTTACACAGGACACTGACAGTGATTTACAGCACTGAGTAATCACCTGAGCAGTTTCCACAGGGATTGAGGTTCATGTTTAGGTGATGCTGAGGATTGCTTTATTCCATATTCTGCCCCTCTGTTTCCCATTCTCCTGCACTGATCTCTAAAAACAACAATTAAACTAATGAACCTCTCTGTCTATCGCTTGTCTGACAGGGAAATCACTCTCAGACACTTGCAGAAGTGAGAACAGGAGTTCCTCAGCTTGGATCCCAGTTTGGATCTGAGCTGTCCCTCCTTTTACAATCCATTAGGAAAGCTCTTGACTCGTGGAATATTCGAGCTGTAATCTGATGAGGAGCAGCAGCAAAGCAAAGACAAGTTGCAGTCTGGATGAGTTTACTGCCAAGGCTAAACTACTTTTGAGCAGCCCTCATTTCCCAGAGAACAGCTGGTTTAATTCCCCGAGCCAGCTGCTGATGAATAAATGCAAAATCAGAGGTGGGGACTGAAATAGGTGTTAGACTCCCTTCAGAATTCCACAGGGTTTCAGGGCGTGCAGCAATTCCAGCCTCAAGGAAGGGATTTTTCTTCACAGCCTCGAGTGTGGTGGGATGTTCTGAAGTTGGGTCTTCAAAATGAGGTGAAGGAAGCAATGAAAAGACAGAGTGAAGGTGTTGGGAACTTGATTTGGCAGCAAGAACTTGAGGTTGAGATGTTATTTCCAGAAATAACAGCCTGGAGCCTGTTGTTCCATAGGTTCCCTTCTTCCCATTTCATTGAAAATCCTGTTGTTAAACAGGTAATTAATTAATTAGGACACCTGGCCTTCTCCATCCCCCCAGATCCAGGGGRGTCACTAAAGGTGTTGCTGTCAAAAACACAATTTCCATCCCGAGTGGTGAAAACTCCTCTGCAGCCCCACAAATCCCCCTGGGGTTTGTTCAGGGTGGCCCTGACCAGAGTCACACCCTGCCCCATCCCCAAAGGGCAGCACACAGGGCAGCATTCCCACGAAAATATCCCAAATCT
>QVAJ01000166.1:1662030-1672326 GCA_003546035.1 Mixornis gularis
AAACCCTCAGATCAGGGAAATTTCTTATCTCAGGGTGAGTTCCTTTCCCTGGAAACCCTCAGATCACGGAAATCTCTCATCTCAGGGCGAGTTCCTGACAAATCATCAGAGTTTTGAGGTGCACACAGTTGTTATTTTGGGCTGCTGTCATTACTGGAAACCTCACTGAAGTCTGAGCCAGGACTGACACCTACAAGCACAGAAAAGCCTTTTCCACCAGATTTATGTGCAGAATATTCAATCCAGCCTCCGAAAACCCAGGGATTTGGGCTGCAGCCTGCGAGTCAGGCTTTTAAGCTCAGCACATTTCCTGTTGCTGACRCTGTGATGTGATCAGAGCTGTGAACCCTGGGCTGTCTCTCCGAGACCTGAAGAAAAGCTCTTCCTCCCCTGCTCGCTCAGGGAAATAATTCCTGTACAAAAAGGAGCTGACAGCTGAATCCTGCCCACTGAATCAGTGTTTGCAGCAGAATAAGCCCAGACTATCTCACTTAACCACTATTGAATTCGAGGCAACAAAGATAGATGGGCTCGGAGTTATCTCCTCCAGAAACCTTTATTATTTTTGTAGAAATCCATTTAAACGCTCCACAAAAAGTAAAACACTCGATGCWGCTGGTGAATTCATTTCTTACACGGGCCCTGATGTTCCTGAAGCGCTGCTGTGCTTTGGGTATTCATTCTTCAAATGTTTTCATTACTTGGCTTTCTAGAAATGAGCCAGGGTTTATTTCTCTCAAAGAAATGAGGGATGAGGTGTCCTCAAAGAGATCTGTAGCTCGGGTTATCTCCTGTTCTGGGGGGAAATTTGGGTGCTTTAGAAAATCATTCAAGGGGATGAAAGAAAAGATTGTGGGAAAATGTTTCCTTTATGTTAAAAAGAAAAGAAATATATAAAAGAGAGAAATTTGGAAATAAAACTAAAAAAAATATCTGAACAAACTTCCAAAACTGTATTATTTTTTTCCCTAAAGTAAATTCTGGTGACAAAAAAAAAGAAAAAAAAAACACAATACTTTGGAGCACGCCTCAGCTCACAGCTCACACAAACAAACTCCTCCARTCACTTCCCCTTTATTCCCATCATCAGTTTTATAACAGGCCCTGATTTTATCATCATTCTTTATATTAATTCCCCTTAGGGTAGGAGAGGGCTTTATTCCCCTCCCCATTCCCAACCAGCAACAGATAAATAACTTCAGCCGAGTGTCTCAGACAATTTTCTTTTCTCAAAGGAGCCTTTTCTGCCTGGACAGCAAGAGCACAAAAAATAAATGTTGTTGTGGCACATGCCAGCCCATAAATCCTGTCCCTGGGCACCTTCATTTATTCCCATCGAGTTATCTGGGTGATGTTATCTTTACAAGACAAAGGGTTGGAATATTTTAAAGAGCTCTTACAATGCAAAGGGCAACGTGAATTGCTGAGGTAAAAGATGTTCCCGACTCAGAACYCCTGTGAAAGGAGGAGAACATAAAAAAGGAGAATATTTTTTTTCTTCTGTTTTCTTCAGCTCATATTTCATATTAATGGCTCAGCTCCTTGCTGTGGTTATGACACAGAGCTCCTTGCATTTATTTCTCTGTTCTAAAAGCTGCTTGTAAAAATTCTCTGKGTGCAGGTGTGCTCCTCTGGGGGCTTAAACAAAGCCTTGGCAGCTGATGGGGGAATTCTTCAGGAATTTCAAACCCTTTCACTGCATTCATCTTTCTAGGAATGGTATTTAGAAATAATATGGAAGGGGAAAACACAGCAGAATTCCATTTACTCCAGAACCACCCTTTGCATTTAAAAAATGTATTTAAAAGATGTATTTAAAAGATGTATTTAAAAGATGTATTTTAAAAATGTTCCATCTCAGGAAAAGGATTGATGCAGCAGACTGAATGGACCAGGACTGAATGTGTTGACACCTGGGAATCCCTTCCCAAACCCTGTCCCCGTTTTCTCAGCCATAAAAAGGCCAAAGCGATGGAATTAACCCTCATAAAATGTTCAGACTCTGCTAGAAAATGACGTGACATAAACCACATATAAAGCCTTGTTAAAAAAAAAAAGGGAATATGTTTTCCCTCTCTATGTTTCACAGTTGATTTTTCCTTTTCATGTGGAGACAAAAGAGCTTGTGAAAATTTCAAAGCTCCCTCGATGCTTTTTCAAAACTACTTTTGCCACCAAGTCCTTTTGAACAGGAATTTTKGGGGCTCTGCAGTTTTTTTTGGCTTGTGCAGCCCAAATTCTTCCCAGCACAGAGGATTCAACAGACAGAGCAGATTTCTGCCCTGGGTGAACAGAGGAGAGCAGGGAGACCTGGCTCTATCAACAGCATTTACATCACTGAGGAGTGAAAAAAATGGAAAATAGAGAGGAGTTTCCCTCTTAGTTCCACAAAAAAATATGGATAAAATAGGAATAAAGCAGATAAAAAAGTAGCAATCCTGATCTCGTTCACAAAGAAATCACTGATAATAAAATCAATCTGTCAATTCTCAGGAAGGAGCTTCTTTCTTTTGTCCTCACCACGTGTGGCCAAAAAGTTTTCTTGCACAGTCAACCTCTGTGACGTGCAAAGTTCCCTGCACAGTGGGTGAAGGATGTGGGTACAGATCCCCACATTGTGCAGCAGGGACAGGGATTCTGCCCCTCCCAAAATCCAGGGATTCTGCTGGAATTGCAGAGGATCACGAGGTCGGCTCTCACCTTTGCAGTGCAGCTCAAAGCAGAGTTTCAGTTCTTTGAGAACAATCAAACCTCTCATCTTAAATGCCCTTTAAAAAGGGAAGTGTCTCCTGAGCTGTCGCTTCTCCACAGGAAAATGCTGGGGCAGGACATGGGAAGGCAGAAGGGATTTTATTTTATTTTATTTTATTTTATTTTATTTATTTGGAATTTTATTTTCCAGCCTGGCTCATCCTCTCTGTCCTGGGAGCAGCTCCTGCTGACACAGCTGAGATGGGACAACACAACAAAACTGAGAGCAAGATCTGGCAGCTCCAGTTGTGTCTAAACCCCACGGTTTGTTCTTATTTAAACATTTAAATGTGACCTGCCTGTCCCCAGAGGCCACCTCTGAGTGCTCAGTGTGGTGACAGCAACTCCACTTCAACCTTTCCTTTAACCAGCAGAATTAATTGATAATTCTGTTYGTAGAAGCTTTTCCATCAAAATGTTTCCCTTCACTGGATAACTTCCCCAGCCTCTCCAGCCCGAGTTTAAATCAGCATTAATGACTCTGAAGAAATCAGAAATGGTTTGCTGAGTCAAAGCAATATTGAGACAGCTCAGGGTTATTGCTGGGTGCYAAAGCAGCCTGTAAAGATCAAAAGTTCCCAAATTAAAGAAGCTGGATACATTTGCTCATGTGGAAATTATACTGACACCTTTAATGCCGTTTTTCTTCTGTCTCAGTAGCAACATTTCTTTTACATTACAGATATATCCATGGGCAAGGGGAGATGGCAGATTTTACCAATTTCATACAAAATACTGATGCTCYCATCTGAAATAGACTCTTAGGACAAGTAACCTCTTCATAACATCATGCAAACTATGATCTGCAGTTCCAGGCAGTTTAGATATACAYATATTTATATACACACATTTGGGGGGGGTACAGCAGTGACATATTTTGATTGGGCATCATAACTCTGTAAGATTTCTCAGCAATGTGAATCCCTCACCTTCCTGCCAAGTCCTTCCACTTYTTCCCCAAGTGCAGTGGTCAGTCCAGGAACAACACTGTGAGTAAAAAAATCACCTCCTGTCTGACTTATAGGAGTGCAAAGTACCCACCAATCCTCCTGGAACAGCCCAAAACATCCTGGGAGTGGTGGGTGAGGAAAGATCAGGAATTTGGGCTCAAAGCTGGGCCACCAATTCCCTGATGTTTTTATGAGGAGCACCGACCAGGCATGAATTAGATTTCCAATGAGTGAAATACCAACAGGACACACTGCACTTGGCCAGCAAGGGGAGGAATTGGAGACAGATCCCAAAAGCAGCAAATCCCAGCCCAAAGTGGCTTTTAGGGCAGCTCCCAGGTTGCTGCAGATGCTTCCACCCAYGAACATTTTCAAGTACACAGAGATTTGTTTTTAATTTAGAACCACATCCAAGGCACAAAGATCCGTCAATTCAGTGGGTTTGGGGCACGAGGGATGAAAGGTTTCGTCAGCAGCTCATGTGAAAATCATTTTATTGAGTGTTCAGGCTGATGGCGCTGGAGTTTGATGCTGATGGCAGAACCTAAAGCAGAGGTTTCATCCAAAATCCTTTGGAATCAATGTGATTCTTAACAMCAACTTCAGTGAGGCCAGGATTCCTGCCTAAATTTTGCTTTCAAATAAAATGCATAGGTTATTTCTAGATCACTCTGATTACCTCCAGACTAACTCMTGGCAGTTTTTCTGCCTCCCAGGATATTTTCTGGGAATCCCAAAAGCTTCCCTTTTGCATATAATAATTATATCCAATAAAAAAATAGCATGAAGCCACTCCCAAAATCCAAAAGTCAAAAATTCAGCTAACGTATGTTAATGTTTATTATGGAACAGTGAGATAATAAATAAGTTTATGGGTTCACATGACCTGTACAAAAAAGCTGGGAGGCTTCTGTACCAAGTTAGGTACCAGTTATTTGGGTTTCATAATTGTTAAACGAATGATCTAAAACTTTATACACCTGTGGAGTTAAGGCAAAACCAGATCAGACCTTTAACACAACAGAAGGGTCGGAAAACGCACAGAAATACAAACAAGGGGGATCTCATCTCCAGCTGACAAACAGGAAGGAATCCCTCAGGAGTTGAACAAACCAGCAATTGTCAATCAAGTTAATTAAAATTAAAGAACGAGTGTGAGGTGTCCTGCAGGGCAAAGCTGTTCAGCCAAGTGGTGCCTCAATGAGCACCTTTAGCCCTGAACGGTTACAATCTGCTTTTCCTTTTAGGAATCAGCAGGTGGAGAAGAGGAACCCCTTCCCTATCCAACAAAACACATCCGTGACCCCGACACTGACGGAGCTGGACCTGACTGTGACTGAGCTGAAACRTTGGGGTGAACCATCCAACACACAACGGGCAGAGGAGGACTCGAGTCAGCCCCTTAGCAATAGGAATGACCTCTCAAAGACAATGGGGTGGATCATGGGGGGCAGGCCCAGGACAGAAACGTGACCAATATTTCAATACAGTTCTTTGGCAGCGACACACACTGACTCCTGCTCGGAGTCTGAACCCGACGTCTCCTACGGGACAGACTTGGTGCCAGTCCTTTCACAGTTAGAGAAAATCCACTTCTTCCACGAATCCAGTAAGTCCAGGGGRTGAAATTGAGATAAATCTTGCAGGCAGCTTCAGACTGGAACCTTCAGCATCGATATTTATTGCCTGCTTTAGTCTGAGTCCAAAGATATCGTGTTTGAGCACACGGAATTCTGTGGAACTTCTGRGTGGTTCAGATGGGGCCAAAATCCATGGAGAGAATCCAAAAAACCACCCATGAGGAAGCAACAAAGAACCATGCCATGGGTTGGCACAGCCTGGTTTTCAGTTGAAGAGGAAACACAAACCATCACTCCCGTGAGGACAAAATGATCTTGGTGTGACAGAGGACGAGCCCGTGCCTGGGGGAACGTTCATGGGAAAATTGACTTTACAGGGGGAAGACCAGGAAACCAGAGAATGTGGAGTACTGCCATCCACCCACCAGGTTCCCTTTCTCCAGCTTCAGGTAAACCTTGTCCTCCTTGTCCAGGTACAGCAGGACCCCGTTGGTGGCGGCCTCACGGGTGACRTCCTTGTCCCCGGCGAAGGCAGAGATCACTGGCTTCCCATTCAGCATCAAATTCACCTGCAAGAGAGCCCCTGAGAAGCTCTAATTAACTGCAAAACATCCAGAACSACCCCTGAATATTAACCACAGTCCAATCTTCAGTGATTTTGGGGTTGTTTCAAGCTAATAATGACATTTATTTGGCACAAGCACACGGATGTTCATGAGCTGGACCTGCAGCTGAGTGAGGCATCACCTCGAAGTTGGAATCACTTTGCTTATCTCAAGGGTTATTTAGAGACACAGGAGAAAGGAAAAAAAAAAAAAGGATATTTTGAAGAAATTTGGGTACCCAGAGATATTACAAGAGGTGTCAGAAGCACCACAGTGGGCTGGGAGCTGCTTACRCTTCACTGAGAACAACACGTGTGTCCCTCTCAGTACTGCTGGCAGCTCAGTCCTGAAGTTCAGAGCAGATTTTTAGCTTTATAAACTGACTCTGTTTTTCCTATAAAACACTCCTGCAAGGCAGCACAGCCTCTGCTCTAAGAGCAGCAACTCTAAACAAGGACAGGCAGGGCCTGGGGGAATGGGCAGATCCAGGCATTTTTCATTTCCCCCGTGGCTTTGTTGTTCCTCCTTTCCAAGCAGCCCTAAAGCACTCACAGGGGGTGAATTATGGGATGCTTACCCACCTCCACTGTGCTGGCCTTGCCTGTGGYCCCGTTAATTTTAATGGGAGCCACCACAGAATAAATCCGTGCTCAGCAGAAGCCAGGGCAGCACAGKCTGGGATTTATTTGGGATTCACCTATCTGGGAAATCCACTAAATCAGGTGTCTCCAGGGAACCAACTGCAGTTTTAAYGACATTTAATGGCTCTAACAGATGTTGTGGGGGCAGAGGAACATCATTTGTGTGGGAATTCTGGAGGTGATTTAGTGGGGCAGGATGTGGCTGAGACTCAAGGCAGTTTGATCCACTGCAAGGGTTTCTGCTTCTCCTCCCCATTTACCTCACAAAAAAAGGGCARCAAGGCTTTGCTCATTGCTTGGCTTGGGTTTCTCCCTCTTTCTGTTCCATCAGGTTCCCCTGGAATGGTTTGACAGGAATTTAATCACAGCTGGGATGATCTCACACTGACTCCTCCAAAACGGAGCCAGACAAACCCATCCATCACTTCAGGATCTCTTATCCATGAAAGGTTTTGGGACACAGGTTGGAGCATTCCCTGCCAGGGGCCCCAAACTCGCAGGTTTGAGCTCCTGCTTTGTGAAATGGACTTCCAGAACCCAAGGCTTGCCACCTTTCTTGGCATAGGTTAACCCTAAATCCCTAAATAACCTTAAATCCCTGAATAATCCTCAATCCCTAAGTAAATAACCCTAAATYCACTGGAGTGGCTGACATACAGTTATCCAACCTTCAGCGTGCAAGAGAGTGTAAAGAACACTTTTTGAGCACATTAAACAGATTATAATCTCATTACAGAGGGGTTTTTTTTGTGAGGTCAGTGTTTCATTTAAGGCTTTGTCATTGACCTGATTGGAATTAGGATTTTGCACCGTAAACTGGAGGGGGATTTCAGCAGAGATGGGACCGTGGCCGTCACCCCCTCTCTGCCATCTCCACTTTTCCCAGCAACCCAGAGAAATGTCTGAGCCCTCCTCCTGCAGAAATCCACCTCAGCTCAGCCTGGGGGACTAAAAAACCACCTCCAGGAGCAGGAGAGAGCAGGGAAAAGCATCAGACACCTCCGTGATCCTGGAGATCCCGTGGGTGGAAAGGAGGGAAGCCACAGATGTTCCTCCAGCCCTGGAGGGGCCACAGCAGCTGCGTGACCTGGCAGGGAAATGAAGGAATTACATCAAGGAATTTGCTGTTGGCTCAGCAAGGGGATGTCCAGGAATTTAAAGGATTTTTTTCCCCTCTTCTATTTAATTAGGCAGCTCTGTTGTTATTAAGCTACAGGAGGAAGTGCAGAATTACCCCATTTCTCTGATATATCACACACCTTTCATACATTATATGATAAAAAAAGAAGTTTAAATTGCTGTAAAGGATCCCTAGAAGACATTGCTATAGGGATGTAACCAACCTCGGTCCTCAGCACACTGAGGGCACAACCAGGCACCAAATGTCAGGGCACAAATTGTCCAAAAATACTCAAATCCAGCACCCAGAGCTCCTGTGTTCCCCACAGGGAGTTTAACCTGTGGCAAAACAGGATCCTCAGCAGCATTGAACTGAAATTCAGAACTCYCTTTTACCCTTGGGTCATTTGTTCTGTTGAATGTTTTATGTCACCCCAGATATTCTGAAATTGTGATGATTTATCTGAGGTGAGGATCCTGCCTTATTCCTGTTCACTTGAAATTAATGGATTCTGCTGCAGGGAAGTCAACAGCACTGGGAAATTAAGCTGTTTTTCCTTAAAATCATATTAAGTGGTCCCATGCTCGGCCAATATTCTATCCTAAATGAACAATTTAAATGAAGGTTTTATAATCACAAACTCATCAACGTACCTGGATTGTTTGGCTCTGGTAGACTTTAATGACGTGGAAATTGAAGCTGTAAATTCCTTTCCGTGGTGCCACAAAGACAGACTCCAAGGTGAAAAAATTGCCCACGTTTACAAGGATCTACAAACAGGAAAAATGCAGCATGGGGATTAGTGCAGGTGGTGAGTGCTAAAGGAAAATACAGATTATTAACTCTAGAAACCATTCACCCGTGGAAAAATTTTAATCCACATCTGAGCTGGTTTAATAATCTTCTCTCTATTGCTTTGGAATAACTGATAAAATGGGTATTTAGCTGTATTTATAGGACAACTTTACTACAGCTGAACTAAGATGGGAATTATTTCTCACTTCGCTACTGTACCATACCCTCAAATCCTTTCTTCCATATWTGTTTTTTCAAAAAAGGCATTTTTGTTCATCATTCCCCCAAAATGACAAGAAAACACCAGTTCTGGCTGAAAAGTGGCTTTTGGCTGGAAAGCAATGAGAAGAAAACWCCAATTTTGGCTTTTGGCTGGAAAGCAATGAGAAGRAAACTCCAATTYTGGCTTTTGGMTGGAAAGGAATGAGAAGAAAACTCCAATTTTGGCTTTTGGCTGGAAAGCGATGAGAGGAAAACTCCAATTTTGGCTTTTGGCTGGAAAACAGTGTCCAAGGCAGCACTGCCTTCCCAAAGAACAAGGTGTGAGCAAGGACTGCAGGAAGAACAGGAGCCATTCCCAGTTCACAGCCAGGCTGAGTTACTGGAGCACATCCCAGCAAAACCTGGGAGCCTTCAGCTGTTTTTGTGAGCACTGATAATAATTTGGGTTTGATTAAACAGAGAGAGAAGTGACAGAACACAGGAGATGAGTGCATCACCCACRTGCTACATACCCTCTGTAATGACTGCATTTTGCTCTCTTTCCACCTAATTATGCTTTATTTCTAATTGATATTTCCAGGCTCCTGTGTGCCAGGCACTGCCCTGGGAAGCCTCTGGGACTGTCCATGTTTTTTTAGGGTAATTTACAGTTTTAGGGGAATTTGGAGTGCCAGCACTAAGCTGTGGTGGCACGTCTGGCCCCAGGTGTCCCCACAGGTGGCCACAGCAGGGTGTAGGAACAAGGAGAACCGTCGGTCTCAGGGACTTTGGGCTCACCCCAGGACGGGAGCTGGGATTAAAACGTGAGTTGGTGTCTGCAGGGTAATATTGGAGCTGAGGGGAGCTGGATTGTGCTGGGAAAGTTAAAGGGTTTTCCCTTAGAATTGTGCTGGGAAGGTTAAAGGGTTTTCCCTTAGAATTGTGCTGGGAAAGTTAAAGGCTTTTCCCTCAGAATTCTCTCTTCTTCCCCTCTCAAAAGCTGCACAAACCTCTAAAGGGACGGGAGCTGGGATTAAAATGTGTGTTGGAGTCTGCACATTAATCTTGGTGCTGAGCTGAGCGGAGCTGGACCATGAATTGTGCTGGGAAAGTTAAAGGCTTTTCCCTTAAAATTCTCTCATTTTCCCCTCCCAAAAGCTGCAYAAACCGCCTAAACCCTACGCAGGCTGCACCTGAGATCCCCCTGTCCCCCATCAGGCCGATGTCGCCCCGCTGGTGTCACCGAGCGCTGCTGCCCCGGCACCTCCCGGGCTCTGTCCCCGCTTCTCCGCGGGGCCGGTGCCGGAGCGGGGGACAAACGGGGACTCTCTGCAACCCCCCGGGCTCGGCTGGCCCTGCCCTGCCCCTCCTCCTCGGCGCGGATTCCCAACTTTCCGCCGGGATGCGGGGAAGGGACCAAGCGGCACCTGTTGCCGCGCGGGGGTTGCGCGGGGGTTGCGCGGGGGATGCGCTCACCTGGTCGAAGTAGATGATGCGCGTCTTGTTGCTCATCTCGGAGGGCTCGTGGTTGGTGCTCCGCACGGCCGAGAAGGCCACCTTGGAGTTGGCCGCCCGCACGGAGATGCCCAGCGGCGAGGAGGACGAGCCCTTGGCGTCGGGGGCCGGGTTGGAGTCGCAGACCACCAGGCACTT
>QVAJ01000166.1:1699053-1709900 GCA_003546035.1 Mixornis gularis
TTTTCCAAACAGCTCTGATCAGCCATCTGGCTATTTTCCATAAGCCATTTCCGAGAGGCTGCTGGGAGCCCTCAGCTGTGACACACCTTTGTGGGGTTAAAAACATTCTGGCCCCACACAGAAATGCACCAGACAGCTCTACCAGCTGCTGGGGGCAGGATGTAACTGTGTCAGCTCAGCTCCACTCTGGATTCCTCCCAAAAATCCTCCCCAAACCTCTGCAGAGCAATGGGAGGGGTAATCCATGTCATCCTGGTGGCCTCATTTCCCCATTGTCACTTCACCATTGAGATCCTCTGTCTGACCTGGTTCACAGCAACCCTGTTTTAATAAATTATTAATTACCAGCTGTACTCACAGATAATGATGGTCTCTGGTGTGAAGGGAGAAGGTGCTGCAGGCACTGTCCCTGCTGACCCCCAGGCTCCCAGTTGCCAGAGGAACTGTGGCTGCAGGGCTCCTGTCCCCCAGCCCCAGGCTGTACAGAGCCAGTTCTCCTTCCCTCAGCTGTGCCAGGCACCTGAGGGACAAAGGGATGGACACACAGCTCGTTCCTGGCTGAATTCTTATTTACACAGCCTGGCCTTGGTTAAAGCATCTCCTAAATGTCAATAAATCTCCAYGTTTTTACAGCATCCCCCGTGGAAYAGTCRAAAATATCAATAGCAGAGCATAAARATCTCASAGATGTTCTTATTTGRGAGTTTCTGGGTTTTGTCTGACACCTAAACAGAGTGTGACATAAAATCTGAACAGTCTGCCATGCCCAGTGAGAGGTAAAATTAAATCTGAGCATCAATTAAAAATCACCCAAGTCCTGGTAGTTTTTTGACCATGCTCTGTCCCTCCTTCTCCATTTACTCCTCTTGTTTTTTTGGGATGGTGGACCTTTGGGACTCTGAGTTTTTAAAGGAATCCACCTGTGACTGAGCAGTGCAGGACGTGACAAGGCTTCAGAGTTTCTGTGTCTTCCAGGTTCCACCCCACCAAGCTACAAACAAACCACCAAATTTAGTTCCCAACCATCCAGTCCAACATTCCTCTCTCTTGGAAATCCAGTGGGAATTCCTCCTGGAGCCCCTCATTCCCAGGAGTCACCTGGCAGGAAAGGGTCAAAGTATTCTGCTTTTGAGGGCTTCCAGCAGAAGTGGCTGTGCCAAAATTTGGGGAAAAGCTCTTTAAATTATAATTAACCCTGGAAGAAATTGCCTGAGCACTCAGAGCTTCCATTCCAGAATCCYCTGCTCCAGCCTCTCCTCTGGAATTCTGCCCTGATCTTTATAACAAAGGCCCCGACAAGAGGCTGGGTTTTACTGTGAGTTTTATTCTTATTTAAGCTTTTGCTTTCTCATTTTTCTGGAGGGTTTCCACCTTTCTTTGTCATTCTGGCAGTTCTGGCAAAACTTTCTTTCCCTCCACTCTCTTTTCAAGGTGTGGCTGGTTGATGAAGGCRTTCTATGAAGAATTTAAATAAGTTTAGCTACTCCAGAACAAATTAAACATAAACYATAAATTGCATCTATTCCCACACAAACAGTCAAAGTGATAAGGGTTGTTTAATGGAGCTGGCAGTGCTATTGATCTCTCCTTTCTTCCAGGCAGGGACTTATGGATTAATTGGATCTCCAGATGCTTCCACCATCACTTACTTTGTCAAAAAAAAAAAAAAAAAAAAAAAAAGGAGGAAGAGAGAGGATTAATACCAAGAAGAAAACAGCAAGGGCTTTGCTTCACAAGATAAACAGAAATCAATTTTTGTTTGTTAACAAACCTGTTCAGTGTTGCAAGGTAACAAATCCTGGGTACACTCGAGGATAGTGTTTACAACACATACAGTGGTCGCCTTTTCAAAGCAATTAAAATAATTTGCTGTGAACTGTGAAGTCTTTTGAGATAATTGCCCTGTGCAGATAATTACAATGTGGATTTTTTTTTTTTTCATTAGCTAGACAGAATTTTTTTCCTCTCTCTTTTTTTCTCTCCTTTGATGGGTTAAGAAATTTCCAGGTGTTTTAGGAKCTGTCTCAGGGAAGGGGGGTTTGTTTGCAGAATGGAAAGCAAACCATGGAAAACCACTGGATTACTGAGGATGAAGGGAAAAGCCAAGAGAGAAACAAAGTCCCAGCATCAAAATCGTCCTGAGCACCATCAGCATTACAGATTTGTGCTGCCAATGCTCCCAGCAGGCTCCAGATCACAACTTTGTTTTTTTGGGTACCACTACTGCACTGACAGCTCATGCAGATCGGGCATCTACCTTTACATAAAAAAAAAAAAAATCCAACCAAAAAACCCTAAATAACTATTTTCAGCACATTCAAATCTAAATGCATCTAGCAGAAATTTTAACAAAAACCCAGAGTTCATACTTCACCCATTCAGTGGAGGTTGAAGTGTTCTGCTGCAAATCCAGGAGCCCTTCGTGGATCACATCACATTCTGCAGCTCTCCCAGGGCAGGACTCCGCTGGTCTCTTGGAAGAATTGCTCTGTATAACTCTGCTCAGCAGGTAGATCATCTAGATAATAAGTGGCAGCAGACAGAAAAAAAATATTTTTCACATCAATTCCCTTGAATAAGACATCAATAGTTGGATTTTACAAGTACAAAGCCACAGTCAAATGGATTAAATAAATCAACATAAAATAACCCAGGCCTTTCTATGATGCAGAACTATTTAACTGCAATTTGGTTTTATGCCCACAATTCTAAACCTGTCAGTCTAAGGAGAATATAATTTTACTCTGAAGGGGTTACTGGAAAACAGAACTTTTTAATTGATATACAAAGCAGCCCAGGACAAAGTTTCTGTTCAGCTCAGTTCAAGCCCAAGCAGAACTCGATTGAAAAGCTCAGACAATGCTCAAAGATGAACCACTGGGTCTTTTCTCAGCATGAGGACAATCCACATTCATCCTTAAAATCGGGCATTTTAAGAAATATCTTATACAGAGAACAAAAACTGCCTCGAGTGTTCCAATTAGGATTCAGCTGTGCACATCCCCAGTTTTGTTTGCTTGTTTTAACACTCCCAGAGCAGTTCCGCCCGTGCTGTGGCTGCAGAAGTGCCCCACTCTCACATCTCATCTCGAGCTGGCTTCACACCCCCAGCCCTCTGAGCTGTGCCAAAATCCTGAGGCCAAACTCCATCCTGAGCTCACATTCCCTCTGTTCCATGTTATCTTGGGTTGCAGTATGTAACCAAGTTGTGTATTCTATCTGCCATCTGTTGAAACGGGTTGGGGAGATGTTTTTTCTTTATCTGGTGTATAACCCATCCCTCATAACTCCAGGGGGGATCTTCTGTTCATGGCCCAGCTGTTAAACCAGGTGGGGCAGAGTTCTTTATCCCTTCCAGGACCCATCCTCCCTCCAGGGGAGATCTGCTGTTCATGGGCCATCGAGGCTCCCTGCAGGGCTGATACAATTCCATCATCCCACTGGGAGAGGCTCCACCCAGGGGGAGGAGCCCAGCATTCCCACCTGGATCAAAGCTGGGATTTGGGACACCAGCACAGCCTGTCTGCACTGGATTCCCAGAGGGAGACCAGACCCATCTCAGCACCACTGGACCCTTCTCCAGGATCATCTCTGCTCCAACAGAACCACGTCTGTCACTGCAGGAGGACTGGATTGGGCTGACACCAACACTCTGACCAACAGGGGTTCAGGTTGTGTTCCACCTCTGTCAGGGTTTCTTGGATTTTTTTTTTTGGTACTACTACATTTGTATTTTCAATTTTCCTAGTAAAGAACTGTTATTCCTATTCCCATATCTTTGCCTGAAAACCCCTTAAATGCAAAACTATAATAATTTGTTGGGATGGGGTTTCCATTCTCCATTCCAAGGGAAGCTCTGGCTTTCCCTGGCAGACACCTGTCTTCCCAAACCAAGACACATTTCCCAACACCCACGGCATGAACCCACCCCTCCTCCCGTGCCTGCACCATGCACAGCAGTGCCTGGGATCTGCTGGGATTTACAGCTTTAYCAACTCACCTTCCTTTTATCATCGAGGGACACGGCCTCCAGCTCATAGTCCTGCCTCCCGTGGAACACGATGCTGAAGCGCCTCCTCTCAGTGTCCTCGCAGCCTTTGACTTGGGAGAAAGGGAACTGCTTCTTAATAATCCCTTTCTCGATGTTAAAAATGGTCCTGGAGTTGAAATCAAGCTGCAATGGAAAATTCTGCGTCACTCGAGGCCGTCTTTGTTGAAAGGTAAAAGCGGCATCCCAATGTTACCACCCCAATGTTATTCTGATAAAGGGCCAGAATAAATATAATTTAAAAATTACATTCCACCATCAAGATATTGCCCAATGTTTGTTTTAGTCACAAAAAAAACCCAGATATTCCTTTAAGCTGTGTTTCCACTCATCTCTTTTGATGAATATGCATCAATTTATCGCTCTGAAATATTATTTCTTTTTAATTTCTCCTTGTCTCACAAAACCCAGTGCAGAAACTTCCCCTTCAGCACAAAGTGAGGCAGAACCACCCGTTCAGTTCCTCACTCCTTCAATCTCTGAAATGCAGCTGGTTGGAAAAGCAGTTCTGAGTTAAAAGTTAAATCTTGTACGTGCAGACCACACCACCAAATACCCACATTGTGGCCTTTCCCTCTGTCCTGTTTACAGCAGGAAACCTCCAAAGCAGAACCTTCCTCATGATTATCTCCGACTTTTGAAGGCTGCTGGTGACTGGAGAACTGAAATTAAACTCAACCAGATTCCCAGACTGATAACTTCCACATCTACTACACGTCTCTCCATTTTTCCACTCTATGTCTAAACAAATAATCTTTTCATTCCAAAAGAATGGTGGATAATGCTGGAAAATTTATGTTTTTGTACAGTTAAGACGTAGTAAATAAGAACCACCCTGCAGCATGCATGATTTGGACTTGTCCATTGTCAAATTTGGTCCAAACTACAAGAAGTAGTGAAATCCAGGAAAAAAATATGAAACCTTCATCCCTGACTTCATGAAAGCAGGAAATCACCATCAGGTGTTGTTGACAGAAGTTCGCTTTAATACGTTTTTATACACTGCACCAAAAGTGAGAATTTTTGAAGTTACCTGCAAAATTCGTTTCTGCCACCGGTAGTGTTTGTATTTGTAGATAATGAAGTTAAATTGGGAGGCAGTTAACAAATCCTGGGGATCCTGGAAAACAGAACAGGAATCAGCAGCACATCCCAGGCTGGAATAACGTTTGGCCRCCCAAATCCAGCTGTTCTCAGGTGAAATCCCTCTCTGTGAACAGAAACAACACTGGAGCCCTGCAGGAGAGTTCCACATGGACACAGATGGAAGCATCCTCCTGACTTCTGTTAATYACCTTAATGAAGATGGGGAGAGAGATTATTCACAACAATAATTGGGGGCGTGGCTTCACACTGACAGAGAGTGAGTTTGGATCAAATTTGAGGAAGAAATTCTTTACTATGGGGGTGGTGAGGCCCAGGGAAAGAGAAACCTTCCAATGCCTGAAGGAAAGATGGAGAGAGAGGATTTCCAAAGAATGGAGTGCCAGGACAAGGGGGAATGGCTTCACACTGAAACTGAGGAGGTTTAGATGGGATAAAGAAGAAATTCCTCCCTGTGARGAGGACTGGTTGTCCAGGGAAGCTGTGGCTGCCCCTGGATCCCTGKAAATGTTCCAGGCCAGGCTGGACAGGGCTTGGAGCACCCTTGGGATAGTGGGAGGTGCAGGGAGGTGGAACAAGATGAGCTTTAAGGTCCCTTCCACCCCAAACCATCCTGTGATTCTGCAATTCYGTGCTCCTGCCCCACATTTATTCATCCAGGACTTGTTGCTCCCCTTGGAATAACAACCCTGGCATGGATTTGAACTCCTTAATCCAGGTCATGCCATCGGTGTAGGCACAGCATTTCCATGGGATACAGGACACAGGCAGCACCAGCCAGGCATCCCTGTCCTGTTTGTTTGAGTTCTGGGCTGGTTGTGATTCCCAAACCAAGACTGTATCCTTGAAAGAAATCCAGACACACTCCTCACCTCAGCAGGGCCCTCCAGAACATCTGGATACATTACAAAATTCATCAAAGAACAGCCTTACCTTTTCAGCATAGACCTCCTTCTGTGCCAAATGCAGAGCTCCTTCTATGCTCACTTCTTTGTTTTTCACCATGTTCATAATTTTGAGGATTTTTTCCTGGCTTAACTAGAGGGGAAAAAAAACCAAAAAAAAAGTCAATCAAAAGTTTTTAGAGACTGGTTTTTCATCTGGCTGTGGAGGATGCAGAGTGGTCATGACACAGCCACGGCAGCTGCCATAAAAAATACAATTTCACTCATATTTTATGTTCTACTGACAACCTGCCCAGCAAATATAATCTCCCTTTGAAACCCGGTGAAAGGCCACAAGATATCAAATATACAGGGGCTTTTACAACTTTAGAAGATGTGATGGTAATATCTGGAGATAGAACTGCCAAGGGGGGAAACCTTTTTTGAGGTAGAAACCCTGGCAAGAAGTGAAAACATCAATTTTGCATGGGAGCCTGTCTCATCCTGAGTGTAAAGCCCCGCACACAGGACAAGGTGAAAGAAAAATCAGCARCATTTGAAATTTTCAGGGTGGAGAGAGGGCAAACTGCTGTTGGTACGGGGAGGTGCAGCTGCCACGGGGACTTTAGTGAAGCACATGAAAAGCCAGCGTTGCACTTCCCCTTTTTCTGTCACCAAAAGAGGGGCTGGAGCTGCCAGTTTGTGTCACTGCTGAGTGCAGCAGGTGTGGCTGTGATGGCAAACAGGGATCAAGCAAAGAGAAAAGGCCAGAGGAGGCAGCAGGGGCACGGAGCTGCAGCTGTCACACTGGCACGGGATGGMTTTGGAGAGGAGTAAACAATAAATAAACAACCTCCCTTTGAGACAGAGCCCAGAGTCCCCCTGTGTGACAGCCACCCTCAGCAGAGGGGAATTTGGAAGGAGCCTGGGGGTTTTACCAGCACAGCTCAGGAATTTGGAGGTGTTTTTACCCAGACTCCAAGATCTGATGTTCCCTGTGCCCTGAGAACGATTTCACCACCGGGAGAGATTCCAGTGATYCCCAAACATTCTTTTCAAACTTTCCAGGTGGAGAGCCCAGGGCAGGATGTGCAGGAGCAAGGGAAGGGCAGGAGGGCTGGGAAGGAGTGAGGAGGGTTGGGAAAGGGGCCAGGAGGGTTGGGAAGGACCAGGAGGGTTGGGAAAGGGGCCAGGGGGATTGGGAAGGGGCCGAGGGGGGGGAAGGAGCCAGGGGGATTGGGAAGGGGCAGGAGGGTTGGGAAAAACAGGAGGGTTGGGAAAGGGGCCAGGAGGGTTGGGAAGGACCAGGAGGGTTGGGAAAGGGGCCAGGGGGATTGGGAAGGGGCCGAGGGGGTTGGGAAGGAACGAGCAGGATTGGGAAGGAGCAGGAGGGTTGGGAAAAACAGGTGGGTTGGGAAAGGGACCAGAGAGGTTGGAAAGGGGAGAAGGGGATTGGGAAGAGCCAGGAGGGTTGGGAAAGGCCAGAAGGGTTGGGAAGGAGCCTGGAGGGTTGGGAAGGGGCCTCCCCAGCAGCTGGAGATGTTGAGGACTGCCCTGCTTTTCCGACCCCCACCACTCCCCACAAACAGAGCAGCTCCTCTGCTGAACTCCCAGCAATGCAGCCCAGCAATGCAGCCCAGCAATGCAGCAGAAGGTCCTCTTGGAGCCACACAGGATCAGTGAGGTTGGAAGAAAACCTTCCAGACCATTATGTCCAACCTGTGATTGATCCCCACCGTGTCCAGCCCTTCCATGGCCACCTCCATCCACCTGAGCCCCACAGACACCAGGGGATGTGCCCCATAAAAACCCCCAGTCCCACCACAGAGGTCCAGCARACCCCGAGGTTCCCCCTTTCCCCAAGCCACAACATGCCCAACACTCTTTGYTTACTCAATATTTATTATTTCACCAAATATTTATTATTTTACCAAATTTACCAGCTCACCCAGTCCCTGGTGKGAGGGGGGGTCACACACTCTGTATGTTTTAACAGGCTCCAAATGAAACCGGGAGCAAGAGAAATATTTTGTTTTTAAAGGTTTGTTTAATTAAAAAAAAAAAAAATCTTTATTTTCCATGCTAACAGAAAGGTAACTGAAATGGGAGCAGTGAGGGAGGAGGGAAAGCTGCCTGATCATTCATTCACAGAAAGTTCCCTCAATGACCTCCCAGCTCGCTGCTGGAATTTTAAATGGCCTCACATTCACACCTCACATCGGGGAGGATCAGRTCTTCACCAGGCAATTCCCCACCGAACAGGCTCTGTGTGAGTAAACAGGGATATGGATATATTTGAACTGAGAAATGCAGTTGCCTTAAGGCAAAGCTCTGCCAGCTCCAAAGTGCAAGAGCTGTTTATTCAGGGTAGCAGCTCCTGAGACGAAGTTGGAAGCTATTTTTGCCTGTTGGGCCTTTTGGAGAAAGGTTCAAAGAATTTTTGCAGCAGGATGACAATTTTAATTCCTTTTTTTTTTTTTTTCCAAATTTAATATTTTAAGATATTTTCTAAAAAAATAAAAACCCTCCTGCAGAAAGGAAGACATGCAACTCAATATTCAACTCTTCCTTCTCCTTTCCTTCACCAAAGTCTCCTCTAGACTCAAACGAATTTCTGCCCGAGATGTGAAAGAAACAGGGAACACGTCTTAATTTGCTTAATAATGGATGAGGGAAAAAATGTTCACAAAAGAGAAACAAATCATTCTGTGCATTTAAATCCAGGAAGGTTTGTTAGGAAGTCAGAGCCCTGACAGAGAATCCATCCCCGAGGAGCACACCAAAGGAACTGCTGGCGGCAGGTTCTTTTTAACAGCTCATTGTTGTTTTTACACCTCTCTCAACTCTGCACATCTGGAAACAGGAGGGGAATATTTCCAAAGCCAGGAGAGGCAAAAAAAGGCATTTTTCAGCTCATGAGAACCRTCAGAATTATCTGTCAGAATTCAGTCTGGCTCACTTGGGTTGTTGACAATCATGTTTCATGGTATTTTTACTTGCAAACAAGACCCTGACCTTTATCATTTTCTGTCTCTGGGACTTTTATCTCAGCACGACACAATTTTTGTAACATGTTTGTTTTGGTTATATTTTTCTTAAAAAGAAACAAAATTTGTCATATTACCCACCAAAATGGCACTAAGCCACTCTGTGTTACATTGCCTGATAAAATGGGACTGGAACACCCAAACTGAATGTTTTACACAAGACTGAGTAACAAAACTTAGGAAAAAAAATTAAATTCTTCTATTATAAAGCAAGAACATTAAGGAAACACACGAGATTGTGTTAATAATGCCCTCACCTGCCAGGCTAAAGCARCTTGTTTAAAACAGATTAAATTTTCATCACCCTTCCCCAAACTCGGTGGAGCCACACAAGTGATTTGAAAGAATTCACAATTGAAGGAAGAGCGTGGGGCTCCAGACATTCTCTGGTAGGAGAGGTGAGGTTTTTATAATTTTTTTTGGCCTGGTATAAAATGTGTTGAAGTGGGGAGAGAGGAGATTTCTGCCTTGTTCTGGGGCAGCTGCCAACGCTGCCCTGCACATGACCCCTCCCAGGCCTTCCTGCCTCTCCCCATTTCCCTCAAAGCACCCACCAGAGGCTTTGCATCGAGTCTGGACACTGCAGAAATACTTCTGGAATAATTCCAGGACTTCCAAGAGCCAGTGAAGAAAAAGGAGTTAAAGGCACATCATCCCAGTGATCCTGGAGCAGGGCAGAGGGGAGCACAGGGGACACRGGCACTGCTCARGGATAAAACTTCTCCTTCCTAATTWCTTCCCTTTCACCAGGTTTGAAYYCRGCCCAAAACACRCTGAGTGCTTCCAGACATTCCCAGGGGAGTTTTCTCCCAGGATTGGGGTATCTGAAAGTCCTTCAGCTCTAATTTACATGAAATCTCCAGCCAGGTGACTGATGTGGTATTTTTATRTGGCAATACCATCTTTTGTAGCCAGGCCCAGAGACAGGCTGATATTATTTGTCGAACAGAGCTGCTATTCATCAAATAAATTCTCCACGTGGAATAATGTTTTGCATTATTTGTGCAGMTCCATCTCTGGCTGAAGAGTATCTGTTGACATTTATTCAAAGGAGAAGGGATTCATCAAACAGGAGCTTGATTTCCTTGAAGACATTGGAAATTCTGCCACTTGCAGAAGGATCTGGAGGAACTCAAAGATATTTTATTGTAATTTATTTCTTGCTGGTGTAAAGGTATGGAGTGATTGATTAAAACAACATAAAAATCTCCAAGAACAGTTCTCAAAGATATGAAGATATAAATTGGTGCCCAGTGACGTGTCCACAGCACAGTTACAATACCAACAATTTTAACTATTTTCAATATTGAAAATATCACCATATTGGGGAATCTCAAAGCCTTAACATTTCTTAAAATTCCCTCTGAAAAAAAATAAAAAAAGACATTTTATAAAGTCTCACAGGAGGCAAACACTTCAGATTCTCCCTCCATCACCATCATGGACCCTCCTGCTCCATCAGCTCTGAGGACTCGTCAGGAAATGACACTTGGGAATTAATTTCACTGTGAAAATTCAGGATAAAGGGAGTGGTGCTGCTTGCACAGGAGACTGACTCCGTTGTGTGCTGTTCACTGTTTCACCAGTGATCTGATGAAAAGATCTGCTGAAGGACTGGAGATTATGTTTATTAACTCCRCAGATTTTGACGGGCAGCCGGAAAGAACCGCGAGGGAAACTCCAATTCCAAACAACCTTGACAAATGAGAGCAGCAATAATCTATAATTCAGCAAGCAGAGGAACCAAAAAAAAAAAAAAAAAAA
>QVAJ01000166.1:1716625-1741975 GCA_003546035.1 Mixornis gularis
TTGAATCTCAGTAAGGAATCAGGAAAAAACTGAGAGGAGGTGAGAGGTTTCTCTCCCACAGGCTCTGCAGAGATGAGAGAGGGTCCTYTCCCCTCTGCTGCCTGCAGAGCAGCACGTCCTGCAACTCTGGGACAGAGCACTTCATCACCACAGAGCTCAATTGCTACTCCTGGAGCAAACATTTTCAATTAATCTGAAGCCGTTAATTACACTGTCCTTTAATAAAGGCTCTGGTGTCATTTCCTTTTTTATTTTTTTTTTTTTCCTCTCAGTGAATCGATTCCAGCCTGTGCCAGAATCCTGCGCTGCAGCAAACACAGGGGAAAATTCCCTGCTGGAACAAACCACCCTCCAGTGGGGATGAAAATTATGAGGGAGAGGGTTTGGATCAACCTGGAAGAACAAGAACTCTTTGTGCATTGTCTGAACAAAGCACATGTGAATGWTTTTGGACCAGCAGTGCAAGTTTTGCTGTAGAAAAACATCAACTCTGTTCAGCTTGGCCTGGCCCGGCCTGGCCTGGCCTRGCCTGGGACASTCCCCACAGCTTCTCTGGCACCCTGTGGCCTCACCACCCTCACAGGGAGGAATTTTTTCACATCCAGCCCTGCCCTGTGTCAGTTTGAMACCATTCMCTGTGTCCTGTCCYTCCATCCCTTGGAAATCCTCYCTCTCCATCTTTCCTRCAGTTTCTTCAGGCACTGCAAGGCCACACTGAGGTCAGCCCAAAGCTCCTCCAGGCTGCACAATCCCAAYTCTCTCCTTTAACCTTAGATTTTTTTAGGCTAAAAAGACTGAATCCTCTCAGAYTTACACACAGAGATTCTGAACACCTTTTCCCAAACCTTTTCCCTTCCAACCACGAGGTGTGAACATCCTTTCCATCCTCCTGGTTTCTGTTATCTCGCAGCCCCGGAGTGACTTCACAGGCCAGAAACCAAATTCCCCACTTGCTCTCTGAAATTCTAAACCCCAAAGGGTTTTCCAATATCACCTCGTGGATAACCACGTGTGGACTCATTGTTTTGTGCTTTTTGTGGAARTTAAAGAGAAAAAAACAACCCTAAACCCATGACCAGTATGTTTTCAGTCAACCTAAATATGTGTTTAATGGGCAGAAGTTTCTTTTTTGTTTCATTAAAGAATTTTCCTAAACTTTTTCRTATCTGTGAAAATAACATCGTGAGATAAGTAATTTCAGTTTAAARAATGAGAGCTGAATGAAACTATTCTTTAAATAAATAAGTGAATAAATACAGCATGAACTTCATAGGCACATTCTTGCCTCATTCAAGCATGAATTGTTCCAGCAGAGCAGGAATGCTCTCACAGAGTATTTCAGAGTTGAAAAACAAAGCCTTTCCCTGAAAACTGGCTTCACCTGAAAATTGCTGCCTAAACCTGTTTTATAAAAGGGCTCTTTTTTTTTTATTATTTTTTTTAATTTTTTTTTCCCTGTGGAAAAGGTGCTGAAACAGGGAGGAAGTCAGAGTAGCTTGTGCCTTCATGAGGGTTTGACCTCAGCATTCCTCTTCATTTCCCACGATGGAGATTCCAACAAGATCTGAGCAAAATCCAAGCAGACACGTTAGAAAGAAACTGTTCCAAGAGTTTTTTGCTTTTTCTGTTCTCCCAGTGCTGCTCTAGCACAGAAATTGATGGGAATTCCAGCAATTTCCATTTGGTCTCATTTTGATTCTGGTTTTAAGCAAGGAAAATATTGATGCACAACAGTTTGTGCTACCCCGAACTGGAAGATGCATTAAATGCAAGGGGGGGAAAGAGGGGGGGAAGTATGAGAACAGAAAATGAGTAATTTAAAATTAAAACTTCTGTGAAACTAAATTCAGGTCGAGGGTGACATCTAGTGATGCTCAGCACAAATTCTGCCCGTTTTTGCAGCGCCCTCGCTCAGAAAGAAAATTTAAACTTTTACCATGTTTCACCAGGTACACCATAAAAGAAATCTTTTCCCATAAAATGTGAGTTTAATTTTTTTTCGGGTAATAATGAGGCAATTTTTAAATAATTCAGAATTTTGAATGCATAATGGAAGAATCCATAAAAGGAAAAAAAATAAAGGTAGAAACTTGGATTACAATGCTCATTACAATGAAGAAGTTGGTGCACGAGGTCTGATTGATGGAAAGTGTCATTTTTTGGCTTCTTTTCTTATCCTTCACTGTTTTGCACAATAAATCTGCAAAGCACAGTGGCAGCTTGGTACATAAATAAGCCAAATCAGTAATTAGCAGTGGAGCTATTAGTAATTTCCTTGACTGATAATGCACGAACGACTCAGCTGCTGAATTTTGAACAACAAAAATATTTCCAGCAGCTTTCTTTGACGGTGGTTCATGGTCAGCATCAAAGAAAGGGGCAGCCCCMCATTTCCAAAAATAACAATTCTTCATCCACCTGAGCGATTTCCTTTGAGCTCCTCACTGTGTGCAACAAACAGCAACAAAGGAAATCGTGGAAKCGCAGAATCCCCTTGGCTGAAAAAGAAATTTAAARCTCATCTCATTCCATCCCCTGCCATGGGACACCTCCCACTATCCCAGGTTGCTCCAAGCCCTGTCCAACCTGGCCTTGAACAATTCCAGGARAAGCCAAAGCACCAATTCATGATTTAATTAAGTTTTCAACTGCTTAAAACTCATTTGATGCATGAATCTCTCCCTGTGACTCTCCCTGGTGATCTCACCTTGTTAATTCTGATGCTGTGCCTCAAAACCAAGAAGTTAAACCCACGTTTTTCCAGTGCCCGGAGGAAATGACATCTCCACAGATCTGCTCCTCTGTGACACAAGGTGGCACCAGAAACTGCCCGAATTTCAGCCTGTAAAAAGCAAAAACTTTGCAGAGTTTGTGGGGTTAAATGAGAGGAGTCAGAAAACCAGAGACTCCGCAGTGACTGTGCCCAGGGAATAGCCAGGCACAGCAGGGGCACAGCAGGGACAAGCAACAGGTCCTGAAAGGTTTAAAACAGCGAGGAATTGGCTGTGGGATCAAAGATGGAGCAAAAGCAACCCTGAGGCAAGCTGGATCATCTTCTGAAAGCTGGGAAACAGCAGCACCCTCTAATGGGGCACAGCCAGGGTGTTCCAGAGTCCAGGATGGTCTTTTCCTCCTGGAAAGGTCTCTGTGACCAAGGGATGCCCCTTCTCCTCCGACCTCCTTTTGAAATTTCAATCCTTTCATCATTAAAAACAGATATTCTGGKTTTGGCAAACCAAATGTTAAAATATCTCTTTAAAATGACGAAAGATTAAAAAAGATGACAGGAGATTGCAGCTTCCTCCTCACCTCCTCCTTATTTGTCTGCACAGCCTGGGGCAGCTCTGGTCCTGTCCCTGACTCTGTTTTCAGCCTTGGGCAGCAAGATGAGAATAAAGCAAAGGGTTCCCACACAGCCACTGTGTCYCAGGTCACTGGAGCTCCTCACCCCTCTGTGCCCCTGCACAGGGAATTCTGTTCCTGGCCACACTCAGGAGTGTTGCAAACAAAAAGCCCAAGCACTCCCCAAAATCCCCAGAATKACACTGAGGAGGAAAATAAAGATATCCTGTGGTTAAGATAAAGGAATGAGGAACCCCGGCTTCGAATCTCAGCTCTGCACTGCAAAATGTTTATTACTTTATTTATAGTTTTATTAGTTTATTATTTAAAGCATTGTTTATTAGCTTATTTTATGTTCTGACACTTAATTAGCCAGGGAAGGAACAATGAATAATCCAGGAGGCAGGGGGTGAATTCACAGCAGGGACAGATCTCTGTTATCTCAGACTCTCCAGACCTTCCACACAAACCTTTTCATATAAAGGAAATYCTAAGTGAAACCACCTCTATATATTGTATCTAGACACATCTATTATGCATATACAGCTAAAAATGATTAATAACTAATAGACAGAAGACAATAACAGAGCACAGATGCAAAGAGGGATTGAGGAGRAGGAACAGGAGGGGGCTGAAGGTTCACTCTGCCCCTCTGCAATAGTTTGTGGAGCCGTGACAMAAAATCCTTCTGTGACCCAGGGACCTCCTCAGGTCAGCCGGGATTGCTTGGAGTTCTGGCACCTGCGTCCTCCAGGGTGTTGGCCTGGAAGAGAAAGGCTGCAAAACATTTTGGGGACTTTCCAAGCAGCCACAAAAGTGTGAAATTGGCTGYAATTCCATTATTTCTGCCCTCAGAAGTGGTGCAGGGTGAGTAACAGATGTAACCTTTTCATGACAACACCTTCTCTTGTCAAGAAAATACTCAGAGCAAACAAAACCTCAAACCTCAGCTTCTTCTTTTGTGCCAAACAGGGAAATGTGCTATTCAGAAACACCCACCTATAGATTATTATTAAACTCAAAGATGGGTAAAGGACCTTGTACACTTCAACTGGAAATAAAAAGAAGGAAARAAATGGTAGAATAACCAATTGTCACTTCTGTTTTCCATAATAAATTCGTACAAGGTTACATGAATCATATTGGCTTTCCAAATCTGTTTTGCTTTCCAAATGAAGGCAGTTCTGTTTCTGATAGAAAATATTCTATATTGACACCCTGTAGTCTGACATTACTCAAAACACCTGCAAACTGCAGAATCTGGCAAAGGGAACCTCTCTAACCCTGAAGAGCATTTCAATCCCATTTTATTGTTGAGGGGCAACACTTTGGAGGGCAGCAAATTCCTCGTTATCCCCAAACCATTATAAATACCAGCCTGTCTCTGTTGTAGAAGTTATTTGCAAAAACAACGCAGATAAAAGCACTGGAGTTGGAATTTTTATAACCATAGGACACCATCTTCCACACACAAAAAGAATAGAGCAGGAAACCCTTGGACAAAATCAGAAAGGCAGAAGTTAGACCTAAGTGGTAAATAAAATTAAAGGATTTGGTCTGGTTTTGAGGCTTTTTTCTGTCCTTCTTGTCTGGAAAACAGCAACACTGAACTGCAAGCACTGCAACAAACTGAGGAGCTTTGAGCATTAGCAGAACAATTTGTTCCAATATCCATCCATCCATCCACAGCACCTGACAGCTCAGTAAAATCATCTTTAAAGCTTGCCAGCCTCCAAAATCCTTCAGTTCTCTCTGGTCCAGGAAAGAGGTCAGTCAGCAGCAGCAATCAGGTTTGAAAATCCCAAATTCAGCCATCCCTCAGCCCCAGCACCACAGGGCAATGAGATTTGTGAAGCTCCCAGGGAGATGGGGAAGATATTCCAGGGATTTTTGGGGCTGACGAAGCTGAAGAGCAGAATGCAGCTGGCTCAATCACGTCTGCTTGTCTCTCACTCTGTAAATGAGAGAACAAAACTGACACTGAGCATTATTAGTCTAAAGCACTTCAAATCCCTTTAACATGAAAAGCACCTGCAGGTGCTGSTGAGTGTTTTGCAATCAGGTCTGCTTTGTCTCCTTTTACCCAGGGATGAGAAGGAAAACTGTCCCAAATGTCCCGAAGCTGAGTCTGTTTAAATTAACCTTTTAACTGGCTGAAATTATAGAAATCCTCATCTGAAAGGCCTCTCACTGCAATCAGGATTTCGTGCTCCTTCTCCTCACTAATCACAGTTTGATCACAGGCTGCCTCCCCCCTTGCACTGCTGCTGCTTTTGCTCCAGCCAGGGCTGAAGGGAAATTCAGTGGMTGACATCCCAAAGGATGCAAACCCCTGGATTCAGTTCGTTGGGTAAGGTGAGGATTTGCTCTTCCAGTCCAAAAACCTCTGCCAGCAAAGTGATGCAGACAAATTTAACTTCCACTGACCTCAGCTAATGTCGGATCTGTTCTTGCTCAGACCAGAAAATAACATTATTAGCTATGAGCACGACTGGGAGCTGTAGGAACTAGAACTTCTTGGAAGAAATGGAAATCTTTCCATTTTTACATCCAATACTTGATATTGCAAGAGATCCTGAAGCCTGTGACTGTGACAGGACAAAAATTGCTCCTGGAAAGTTGTTACCTCAAGACATTGAAGGAAAAAGCATTTCAGTAGACAGAACTTAATCACCTGTGTCTTTATTTTGGTTTCCTCACATGCCAGGTTCTTTTGAGGCTCCTAATTCCAGATTTTATTGAGTTTCATAATCATGAATTAGAAATCATGTTATATAATTTTATATATTTTATAATCATTTTGTATAATCACAGAAARTGTCCCAAAGTACATTTCTGCTCTTTGTTCTAACGAGTGATCTCTTCATGTTTCAGTGAAAATTTGTAAAGAGGTTTTTTTAAACTGAGTCAGTAGTTGAGCAGCTCATGTCCCACAAACCATGTTCTGAATCAGATCTGAAGTTTCATTCACTCTGTCAAGTATTTTGTCAAGTATTCCATTATCAAAAACTTAAATCTACTGAGGCAGCTCTTGAGCACTGAAAATTCTGCAGGTCAGCAGAGCTCTGAGCAASCTCCCAGTGAAGTGCCCAGGTGATGAATTCCAGCCCGTGTTTCCAAATATTCCCAATAAAACCTGACTGCATACTCCAGAAATGTGCACAGAACTCAAAACCAGCAGAGCTTCCTTTGCTAAGAGAAAATATTTCATCTTTTGAGTCCTTTTCTATGAAGAATAACGCAGAGAAAAGGTCTTCAAGAGATTTTTCACTCACTGGTTTAGCTACTTGAAACTTCAGGATAACAATAATTCCCTGTTGCATGGGAGAAACCAAGTGCTTATTATCTTCTAATTTCCTTTAAAATTTCCACTTTTGTCTGGCAGAAACTACTGTTGAAAAAGAGTGAAAATAAAGGAAAGTGATAGGCATTTATCAGCCATTATCAGCCTAATCTCATGTCGAGCGTTAAACAAGATTTTTCACACAACACCACAGGGGAATTCTCTTAGAAAACTCCACGATCCACATTTAGCAGTAAATGTTATTTTCTCTTTACCTTTCCCTGAAGATTAAATAGTTTCACTAGTGAAGAAACAACTGAGCAATAACAGCATTAAAAAAAAAAAAAATAATAAAAATCAGCCTTGCTTTAAACTGCTTTGTAAAACATGGCAGAGGTTTTTTACCTGGGAAAATTGCTCATTTCTGCTGGTGGCTAAAGCAGCCAAACGTTGGCTTTGCCATCATCACAGCCAATATTTCATTAACTGTGCCGACATCCTCTTATTTGCAGCTTATTTTTCTCAGAAAAGGAGTTATTTTAGGAAAGAACAGGAATGAAAGTAATGTCAGAGATATCAGAATAAATCTAATTTCCACATTTAACCCATTGCATCTTTGTGGGCTCAGGGCGGGTTGACCTGACATTTTTTTTTAAGGGCTGCTCACAATTCTTTAAAGGACCCATCTGCTGTGATTGAAGCACACAAAACTTYCATTAGAGATTCTTGGGCTGGATAATAAATCCAAGTTTGAGAGGCTCAGGCAGTGAAGGGCAGGCCTGGCRTGGGCAGATGAGCAGAGATGATGGCAGGGCTGGATCAGAGGCTGCAGCTGAAGGAAAAGTCTGGCAGTGCAAAACCCTGACAAATCCAGCTTTGTGCTYGGGAACTCTCATCTTTTCTTTTTTTCTCTCATTTTTTCTGGCCAGGAAAGGAATGGGAATTGGGTTTGCACATCCCTTTTAAGGACTCTGATCAGGAGCCCAAATACAGAACAGCACAGAGGCATTTTCCTCTGAACACACTCTAAAAGGATGAGGCTGCTGATAAATATGGCCAAATCTGGGCCTGTTTTAACATCATTTTTATGGGGTTTAAAATAATCATTATAGAAGCAGAGGAGGGTGTTTTCCTCAGTAGAATCTGTCCCAGTTAGAGAACAGGTTTGAGCTGCAGCAGCTCACCCAAGTGCTGGAGTTTGCACAGAACCAGCACAAGTTTGGAACTCCAGATGCATCCCAAAGGTTTTCTATTTCTCATCTAAGTGAGACCCTGAAGCCCATCTCCAGAATCACTCTGGAGGCTGAAAAGCTCCTCTGCAGTCAGAATCACTCTAGGGGGTCAAGTAAAACAAGCATAAAAATCACCCCTTGTCTCTATAAACTTCTGGGGGTGTGAAAACTCCTCCTAAGAAATACTCAGCAGAGGGTGATTCTGGTGGCCAAAGCCACAGAGATTTCTTTGTCACCTGTTTGATCACCACAGCTACGAGAGCCTGAGTCATGGCAGCTTCTTGAAATACACATTTCCTCTCCATCTGCAGGGAGCAGAACAGGTCAGGGATTCTGGAGGCCRAAAGAATAAAACATGGGAAGGAGATACAATATTCTTAATGGGGGAAACRGGGAGGGAGTGAACAATGTTGCAAGGGATGTTTTTCCTCCCAAGAACTCACTCTCCCCTGGCTTTTGGCCCCGGTGCTGTAGGACTCAGACATGGCATGGGAGCACAGGCAGGAGGTGACAGCTGCCTAGCAACTACAGGGACAGCAACCAAGGGCTCCTCTTGTTCACACACCAGGGGATGGAAAAACAACAGGTTTGGGGTTTGAGTCCAGGGAGTAAACAAGAGCACGGCTGAAGGAGGACTCTGCTCTGGGTGTCAAACAAATGTGCTCTCACGAGGCCTGGAGAGCAGGCTGGGAATGGGAGCATTAGTCAGGGACTGCAGAGAGAGAGACAGGAGGTGAGGAGGGCATTTCAGTCACTGCTTTGAGCAGATGATGACACTCTCTGGACATTACCAGAGCTGCAAGGAAACACTCAGATGTACCACGGGTTTCCTGACTCACCCTGACCCAGCAAAGCCCAGAGATCCCAGGGCCACTCCAGCTGTGTTTTCCATCAGAAAACATCCATTGGATCCATTGGATCTCCACCAACAACAGCCCCCAGCACAGCCCAGGCTGCAGCTCCTTCCCTCCAGCTTTAGGCAAAGAGGGGGATGTAGAAATGCCCCCCAAAGAGGGAGATGCAGAAATGCCCCCCAAAGAGGAGGGGTGTAGAAATGCCCCCAAAGAGGGGGAGTGTAGAAATGCCCCCCAAAGAGGGGGAGTGTAGAAATGCCCCCCAAAGAGGGGGGGTGTAGAAATGCCCCCCAAAGAGAGGGGTGTAGAAATGCCCCCCAAAGAGGGGGGGTGTAGAAATGCCCCCCAAAGAGGGGGGGTGTAGAAATGCCCCCCAAAGAGGGGGGGTGTAGAAATGCCCCCCAAAGAGAGGGGGATGTAGAAATGCCCCCCAAAGAGGGGGGGTGTAGAAATGCCCCCCAAAGAGGGGGAGTGTAGAAATGCCCCCCAAAGAGAGGGGGGTGTAGAAATGCCCCCCAAAGAGGGGGGGTGTAGAAATGCCCCCCAAAGAGGGGGAGTGTAGAAATGCCCCCCAAAGAGGGGGGTGTAGAAATGCCCCCCAAAGAGGGGGAGTGTAGAAATGCACCCCACACCCGAGCAGGTGTCTCCATATAGAGAAAGGTTTAAGACTCATCTTTTCAGGGAAGTTTCTTTGCTCTCTTGGCAGTAATTGGCTCAGTGTCAAGACAAAAACACTGATAGGTYTGTTTACCTGTTCCTCAGATAAGCAGCTATTCTCTATTGGGCTGTTTGCAACAAAACCTCCACCTAAATCCTCCAATACTCAAAGGAGAGCAGGAGGCTTCTCAGTGTATTCTCGGGGTGCTGTAGCAAGTGTGTGGGACCTGTCCCTACACTGTGCTCCCCTTTGTTCTTTTATTTTCCCATTGCTTTCTTCTTTTATTAAAACCTTTTTGCTTTTTCAGGACSTACTCSACCACRCTGTCTGAGCAYCCTGCCTGCCCCAAACCCTCCCACGGGCACGAGCCGGCTGCCCGGAGCAGGCAAAAAGTTTTACCGGGTGAAAATCCCGTTTTTTCCCGAGGAATTTTACGGCAAATCCATCGCGCTCGGTCTCTGCAGAGGGCGCCAGACAGTTTGGGATGTGCCGGGACGCCGCTCCAGGTGCTCCAGCTGTCACTCACGCAGGTGCTCGCTCTCCAATGGCCAATGCTCTGCTCGCGGGRTGAAGTAGGAGTTGGTTTTTTTCTTTCTCGCATGCATAAATCCCCTTCGTTCTCGTCTCCTTTCTTCCCGCTGAAATAGCAACAGATGCTCGGCTGAGCTTGCAGCGTGCTGGCAGCCGAGCTGCCCCGGCAGCCGGGAAAACTCCCGGCTTTTCATCACCAGGAGAGCTGAGCCCAGCAATGTCCTGCTGCCGAGCCTTCCCTGCAGAGAAAACTGTTTGCTGCCTACAGCCTTTGGGGCTCGCTTTCTTCTGAAGGAAAGACCAGCCTGGCATTAAATTAATTCACTGTAAATGCAGATTGTTTGATGTTTGCACTTGTAAAACTGACTGAAAGTCCWGCTTGGTTCCACCTCGTATGCACAGCAGCAGCTTGGAAGGACTTGGTTTTTGTTTTCCTTTTCCTCTGTCTTTTTTTTCTCTTTTTAACCTGTGCTCTCTCAGGTGCACAATCAGTGGTGAGCTCAGCTCCCTTGCTGACAATGAACACCACACACTTTGCATTGTCATTCCAGACCGTGCTGCTCAATGCCACCGAGGACTTCAACGACTCCGTCCCCAACAACAGGAGCGGCGACGGATTTTGCGAGCAGGTCTTCATCAAAGCCGAGGTCTTCCTGACCCTGGGGATCATCAGCCTGCTGGAGAACATCCTGGTCATCCTGGCAGTGCTGAAGAACGGGAACCTGCACTCTCCCATGTACTTCTTCCTGTGCAGCCTGGCCGTGGCAGATATGTTGGTGAGCATGTCGAACGCCCTGGAGACCGTCATGATCGCCATCCTCGGCAGCGGCTACCTGATCATCGACGACCACTTCATCCAGCACATGGACAATGTTTTTGACTCCATGATTTGCATTTCCCTGGTAGCCTCCATCTGCAACCTCTTGGTCATAGCCATCGACAGGTACATCACTATTTTCTATGCCCTCCGTTACCACAGCATCATGACGGTGAAGAAAGCCCTGACCCTCATTGTGCTCATCTGGGTGGCTTGCATCATCTGCGGCATCATTTTCATTGCCTACTCGGAGAGCAAAACCGTCATTGTGTGCCTCATCACCATGTTCTTCACCATGCTGCTGCTCATGGCCTCGCTGTACGTGCACATGTTCCTGTTCGCCCGCCTGCACGTCAAGCGCATCGCGGCGCTGCCYGTCGAGGGCGTGCCCCCCCAGCGCACCTGCATGAAGGGGGCCGTCACCATCACCATCCTCCTGGGGGTCTTCATCGTCTGCTGGGCGCCTTTCTTCCTCCACCTCATCCTCATCATCTCCTGCCCCATGAACCCCTACTGCATCTGCTACACCGCCCACTTCAACACCTACCTGGTGCTGATCATGTGCAACTCGGTCATCGACCCGCTCATTTACGCCTTCAGGAGCCTGGAGATGAGGAAGACTTTCAAAGAGATCGTGTGTTGCTGCTATGACATGAGTGTGGGACAGTGCATGCTGTAAAACACCCGGCTTTGGGTGGGAAAAAGACCCCCACGCCATAGGGGTATAAATAGAAATGTATTTATGTGTGTGTTGAGATACAGAGCAGCTCACTTTAAACGCAGTGCCTGAAGAAAGGGTGCAGGAAAGACAAAAGCCTCCTACATGATGCCTTGTTTCCTACTTTTCAGAGTGAAAACCAGTTTTGACTGAATTATCTGAATTTTTTTTTTAAAAAATAGTTATAATGGAAGGAAATCCAGAGTGGCTTACAAAGCAGCTTCAGAAACTTGCTGGGAAAAATGAATCCTGAAAGGGAATGCCACCTCCTAGAGACTGAGATAATGTTCCCTCTAGCATTCGTTTGTGCCTGTTGCTTTATCTCTGTGCCACTGCCAACAAGTCGGTGTTTTCTGAACGATTTCATTAGTAACCTCTGTGGAAAGCTGTTTTCCCAAAYACCAACAGGTAACAGCATTGCTCTWCACCCATGCCTCCACCTTTAAATGAAAGAATAGAACCTTTAAATGAAAGAATAGATTGACATTCCTGCTGCTTGCCATAAAGCAGCCTCAGTACAATTTTCAAAGGGTGAAAGCAAACGTTTCTCTTGCACTGAAATCGGTTTTCACTACAGTATCAGTGACAGCGTGGCTTCACCAGCTGCCTGAGAGGATTGACTCATGTGATGGCTTTAACATTATTTATTGTGATATAAGAGTAATTATATCCTTGAATTTTTAGTTATTTTTTTAAAGCTGGAATGGCCTGATCAATGTAGTAATTGCTATATTTGTAAAAACTCATTAAAGTCTCCTTTTGATAAATCCTCACTAACGAGATCCGTGGATCTGAACATCAGAAAGAGCTAAAAGGCAAAATACTTTGGATGCAGCTTCGTGTAAAAGCTGCAGGGAGTGYTTAGAAATATCCACTTGTGAGTTCAGCAGCTGGGAGAAATCAGAGAGGTCTTTATCCATCGAGAAATAAATGTCCTGGGGCAGTCTCTCCTTACTTCAGCCTTGCCCTGCCCTGGGAGCAGGAGGGCACCAGGGCTGTGCCACCCTTTCCCAACCCTGTGTGTGTCAGGGGCATGCAAAACAAGCTCCTGCAGCTGCAGCAGTGCAGGAACAAACCCTGCAGGGATCAAACAGCACATTGGCACCGAGCAAGGGCTGCTGCAGGACACAGGCACAGGCAGTGGCACCTCCAGTGCCAGGCTGAGAACACCCTGAGCCATCCCAAAGGCTCCCCCAGGGCCAGGCTGAGAACACCCTGAGCCATCTCTGAGTTTTTTAGCACCTTTCTGGTACCTTGCTTTCAGAATCCCCCAAACCCTCAGAGTTGTCTGATGCTTTTAAACATCTCAAAGATCTCATTTGACTTAAAACTCTCTGTTTTATCCCCCCCCCACACACACACATCTTCTTATTTTGGGTGGAGTCGCTGGGTTGATATTATTACTGGGGTTTTTTCTGGGACTCCCCTCTGCCAGATGAGAACTCATTCATGCACCCAGAGCTTCCCCAGCTCCTGTGTCTCCAGTTCTGCCCCACGCTGGTGTTTCAGTGCCAGTGGCTCCAGTGCTGCCTGTGGGGAGTCACATTTCACACTCTGCACATCCTGGCCTGTATTTGATCCTCCCCATCCCACGGGGAACAGCCTCATGTCCCAATCTCATGGGCTGTATCATTTTCCTGGGGCCAAGAGCCACCTCTCCCCGTGCTCYAGCCACACTCTGCCCCACCACAAACCAACCTCACGTTCCCTACTTCTCCTGCCCTCTGATCACACTCAAAATTCCCTAATTGAGTTCTCACTTCCTCCCATAATCACACCCTCCASACATCCCCCTTTCCAACACTCCCTCTGTCCCAACACTTAGCTATAACCCTTCATTTTAAAAAGGCTAAAGTTAAAAAAAAAAGAGCAAAGCCCAGGTCACTGTGGAGCAGAAGAGGCACAAATGAAAATTCTCCCTGYTTCAAGAAGAGACCAAAGACGATCCCACCGACTGGCAAAGCCRAATGCTCTCAGCTTTACCTGCGTGTCACAACCCCCAGCTCAGCTGTGTTCTGTCAGCCCAGCCTGTCACACCTGGCAGCAGCTGATGTGGCACAGGGAGAGGAAATCAGAAGCACAGAACTTCGGTGGTGTGCAAAGGCTGTGCCTACCTGTTGTAAAAAGTCTCTGCTTTGTTTCAGTGTTCTGTGTCTCTACACTCTGGAGCATGGCTTGCCACGATATTCTGCCTCAGGTTTTTGTGTATTTAGCTCTTGTTGCACCTGATGTCCTACTTATTTCTCTGATGTCTTACTTTTTCCTCTTTTAAAAGCAATTTAAACAGGACTGGTTCGTACAGTGCTTTGCCTTTAAGCAAAACATACTCTGCTGAATAAAACCTGGAGAGATCACTGAGAATCATGTTTGCTTCTGTCAGAGCACCACATCACATCAAACCACTCTGGGGGCTCACTAAACCAGAAATAGAGTCCAACACTGGGCAAAAGCCTCTCAGTTCAGAGAATCATGGAATGGTTTGGCTTGGAAGGGACCTTCATCAGCCAATCCCACCCCTGCCATGGACAGGGACACCTCCCACTATCCCAGGTTGTCCCTGGCCTGGAACTCCACGCTCTGCCCACAGAGCTCCACAAAAAGGAGGGGGGAAAAAATCCAGATTTTCAGTCCTATGTGCAAACACGAGAGAATCCATAAAATCCCCCCAAGACCTCTCAGCCCTTCTGGCACCAGGCTCCCCACAGGAGGTGGGAGTGGGTTTGTTCAGCCCCAGGCCCACATTCCCAGCTCCCAGCCCTGCTCTGGAATTCTGTGGCGCTCGGATCCAGGGCTGCAGGATCACAACAAACCTGTCCCTGATGGGAGGGGAGAGAGGGAATGTCCATGGGGCTGAACCCCACAACAACAGTCAGTGAGTGAATGCTCACAGCTACAGACCCAGGGGGAAAAGAAGGGAAGGGATAGGGAAAATGGGAAAGGAAAAGGGGAAGGGAAAAGGGGAAAGGGAAGGGAAAGGGAAAATGGGAATGGGAAAGGGGAAGGGAAAAAGAAAGGGAAAGGGGGAAAGGGGAAAGGGAAAGGGAAAATGGGAAAGGAAAAGGGGAAGGGTAAAGGGGAAGGGTAAATGGGAAAGGAAATTGGAAAGGAGGGGAAATGGAAGGGAAATGGAAAGGGAATGAAAGGGGAAAGGAGGGGAAATGGAAGGGAAATGGAAGGGGAATGAAAGGAGAAGGGAAGGGAAATGGAAGGGAAATGGAAGGGAAGAACAGGGCTGCTCTACAACCAGATCTCTTGAGGAGAGGGGAGCCCTGCAAGTGCTGCTGAGCCACCCTGAGGGACAGAACTGCATCCAGAGCTGATCCCAGAGCCACAAACCCCCCGCAGTGCCCACCCCAGTGCCACCTGCACCCTCGGGGTGTGCCCACAAACCAAACCCAGCCCAGGCAGGGGCAGGGCCCCTCTCACCTGCTGCCAACCACAGCAACATTTCCAGCTGGGAATCTGCCCCTGATTTCCCTGCAGGGAAATGCCACCACTGGCAGAGCTGTCACTTGTAAACTAACATATAATCTGCTCATAATTAGAAATGTTTCTTCCTCGAGGAGGGTGCTGGGCTGAACAAAATATGTGCAGTATCTCCCAGCTGATCTAAGAAATGGCAGGCTGAAATTGTATCTTTTGCATCTAAAGGTATCATTATTRTGGATTTATTGAGTCAGGTTTTGTGTAGGAGAATCAAGAAGTTCACAGACACTGTAGGATTGCCATTTGCTCAAAGACGTGTCAGGAAATCCTCATCTATTTAAGACAAATATTTGAATTCACAGGAACAGGAGTTATCCTGCTAAGTCAACCCAACACAGCATATTCTGCAAATTACAGACAGATTTGTTTCTTCCACATTAAATTCAGCACTGTGCAGGCAATTTTCCCATCAATAAGTGCCTGAATATTTTATAATTGACAGCGTTTGTATTAATGGGCAAAGAGCCGAGTCCAGGCACAGAACTCTGCAGTCAAACAAGGTCATTACTGGGGCCATTGGTACAAACATTCCATTCCCACTGAAATAAGATGTTTCTAGTCGTTGAGGCCTAGGTGGGGACCAGGGTTTGCTGCTTGGTGGCTGCCCCTGAACCACTGAGGTGATTTGGGAGGAATCCACAGAGGAATGGGGTGTCACAGGAGAACTGGAAAGCCCTGACCAGTGTCAGCCCCACAGTGACGCTGTTTTACACCACAACGACACAGACTCTGAGCTTCAGAAGGCTGAAAATTACTTCTTAATTTTGGGATCTGAAAATTACTTCTTAATTTTGGGATGTGTCTCTTTGTTATACTATTTTACACAGACCARTTGGATTGGTGACACAAAGACAAACCTCTTCACTCACATTGGTCAGAGCAGAGGGACATCAAGAAGAAATCCCTCTTAGGAAAAGGAATGAAAACAAAGTTACAGTTACAAAAACATTTCTCCTGTTTACAGAAAATTCCCTGGGAAAAGAATTTCAGAAAATCAAAACATTTCAGGCATGAACCAGGGCTACAGCAGCCCAGTGTCAGCTCCACAGCCCTGGGACAGCAGCAGGAACACCAGGGGACCTGGGCACTGAGACCCAACAGGGGCACAGCAACTCCTTGGCCCCACATCCAAGTGCCAAATCCCCTCATATGGGATGATTCAAGTCTTCAAAGTGACAGAGAGGAGGGTTAAATGGGATATGGGGAAGGAATTGTTCTCTGGGAGGGTGGGGAGACCCTGGCACAGGGTACCCAGAGAAGCTGTGGCTGTTCTGGACCCCTGGAAGTGTCCAAGGCCAGGCTGGACAGGGCTTGGAGTAGCCTGGGACAGTGGGAGGTGTCCCTGCCCACGGGATGAGATAATCCTTAAGACTCGTTCCAACCTAAGCCATTCTATTCTATCCCTGCTAAACAAGGCAGGGGATTTGGACAGCCCTCAGCTACAGGATACAGGGCAGGGGGATMCCCCAGCTTGTGAGAACAGCCCCAAGTCAGCCCCACATCCCACTGTCAGTGGTGTCACTGACCCCACAGGCATCTCTGGTGTTCCCTCTCCAGAACAGCTCCAAGCACAGGCACAAATCCAACTTTTTAATCACAGCTGGAACACAGAGCCCAACACAGAGCCCTCCATCAATCCACGTCCAAGTGGAAGGCAGAGGAAAGAAAAAGCTTTGAAAGAGCACTGCAAAGACTCATAAACATTCCTGTCCCTAAATATCTCTGTGAAGAGCTTTCAGATGTGCTGTTCTGCACAGTTCTGACAGCTGGATTTTAAAAGGGGATGACACTGGATGGGATTTAAGGTYCCYCCYTACCCAAACCTGTCCCTGATCCCATAACCCTGATCCCTTGCCTGCAGCAAGGAATGTTACCACACCATGAGCTCGTTCTGTCAGTGCAGTGCAGATTTTCCTCACACCAGGCTGAACACCTCTAAGGAAACATCAGGGGAAAAAAGAGAAGCAGAGATGGGAGACAGGGTCTGACCTGCTGTGCAAAACAGTCCTGGGAACCCGTGTGGTGATGTGGGAGGTGTGGGAGAGGGACAGCTCCGAGGGCGAATATCTTTGGTGCCAATCAGGAGACAAGGAGTGTGAAATCAAGAGTCTGCAGCTAATTAGGACAGACTTCGTCCTCTCTCCTGTCTGATTTCACAAAGCCCACACATTCCTCCTGCCTTCAGCCTTCAAGACCAAAGAACCTCTTCACAAAACACTTGTTTCTCCAAGTGAGCCTGAGCTTATTCTTCACCTGAGCAAAACACCAGACCTTGTACTTGCAGCCTTTTATTGCCTCTGTGTGCAGTCAATTATGTGCTACTTGTGAAGAGAGTTGCCTTCAGTAATCTTAAAATTGTACAGCATGTACTTGGGAARGTCTAAATCTAAATCAAGGACTCATAATTTCAGCTTTTGAAATGGTACAGCACAGTAAATAAATGGCAAATTTTCAAATTTCTCTGCATGAAAGGAACTGAGATGGGCTTGGGGAATCCAAAACTTTTGGCAAAACAGAACAAAAAGGAGGCGGGACCAAACATGAGGCAGTAAATTTATCTTTCAGAGAGTAATTCATGCATTTGCATGTCCAACATGAGGTACAAAAATTAAACTGAACACTCCACTACTGTCATCATGAAGTGAACTGCATCATCCTTGATGCTTATGTAACAGWCCATCTATTTCTTCTGAAGGACAASTGTCTCACTGAGAGCAGGGGTTATTTAAAAGCACAAACCAAGGGAGAATACCACCTCCTGCATTCTGCTGTGACCTGCACATCCAGCTCCAGGGGAAGGGAACAGCACAAATGGACAGAATGCCCAGCAGTGAACACAGTGCTAAAACAGATTTTTTTTTTTTTCTTTTTTTAGGCAGAATCAGCTGCAGTTCTCTAAAATCAATTTTCCTCTCAGGTTTGTTTAAGCTGATGGAAACACCAGGCTGCTGCCTGTGCCACCCACCCCAGGAGGCAGCCACCAAAAACGGGGCTGGAAGAAGGTGTTTGGTCCTTTTGCCACTCTGTGCCCCCTTGCCAGCTTTGGGGGAAAGTCTCTCAGCTCTCACCCTTCTCCTCTGCACTCCTCTGTTGTTGCTCAAATGAAACTCAACAGATAATTAATTCCCCCCATTCCCTAAGCACTATTGGACAGTGCTTCCCTGGTTAATGCTGGAAGAAGTCTGAAAAAACAACCCAAAATCAATAATCCACGTGCACACGTGGCACAAACCTGCCATTCCATAAATAAACCCACAACTGTGTGGCTCCAGCCGCTGGGATGTCATTCCTATTCCCCAAAAACCACAGATTTGTGCCCAGGAGGAGCTCTGAGCAACTTCCTCTTGGCACATCCACTTTGGAGAGTCCAGGAGTAAACATTTAAAATCAGCTCAGGTAAATGCAATGGGCCAGTGTGATCCCACGGGGGATCCTTCGTGAAATCAAAGGAGCTCYCTTTGATTAAAATGAAAAGCAGCAGAGAAATGTGCCCTGAGAAAGTTAAATCAGGGATTGTGTGGATTTGTAGACAAAGGGACAGTTGCATATTTCAGTGGTAAAAAGCTTTCACTAATGAGCAATTGTTCTCTTCTGCTACCTGCACTTAGATTAAAAAAACCAAAAAACACACAGGGGTTTTGCTTTTAACTAAGCAAGAGAAGTTGAAACTGAAATTATATCCAACTGAGAACAGGTACAAGTGGACTTGTGGGTGTAATCACAGTGTTCATGACAGTAACATTGTTTCCATCACTAATTCATGGAATTCAGCCTTAGTGGATGGCCTGATCTGCAATTTGATAAGTCTAGGCTGTTGTTATTGCCCAAAATCCGTATATTCTTTTGTTCTTAAGAGAAGTCTCCTTAAAATAGGAACCGGCCATGTCATAAATTCTGTTACAAAGATAATAACTGCTAAACCCTAAGTTTTAAATCATAARCTGGAAAAATGGGAATGACAGTGGAAACAAGCGAATTATCATAGAACAGTACATTTTTATCAAGAGATAAAAGAGTGTAGTTCTTTCTTCAGAATTTCTATGAGTAGGTAGTAAACTGGTACAAAATCTAAGGAAATTAAACCAGGCATACATGGACTCAGACAGGGCACCAAATATTCTTTATTAAAAAAGTGACCAAATATTCTTTATTAAAAAAGTGACCAAATATTCTTTATAAAAACCAATTCACCAAGCAGAAAAAACATGATATTCTCTGAGTTTCATTTCACTGCTTTCTTTTCTCATATCTTATTGCTCCGACTGGGTTTGGATTTGATCTCTGCCTTCTCTGGTTGTTTATTTTGCAGCTTCACCAGGAGCTGACCCATCACTGTGACTTCTCCTTGTCGAGGGTTTTGTCTCTTGTATTAAAATATCTCCTTTTCTGGAAAAGCTGCAGCAGCTGCACTTCCCCTGCTCAGCTGTTTCCAGAGGCAAACACACAAATGAGACCAGGGAACTTTTGCCTCTACTCTGCTCTCTTAGCAAGAAGATTTTATATTATTTTATCCAGTCAGTTTGGTGGGAATTATTCCCAACCACTGCTCATTCCCAAAAGGAAAACCTCCAAAAGATTCCAGAAAATTTTTGCCCCATGGCTCTGGACTCTCTATTTTGGTATTGTTAATTTATATTAGCTAAAAACATATTGTACTTCTGAGGGTTAAATCATAAATAAGCCAATAATCCCTTAAAACTTAAAATACAGATATTTAAAGCACCCAAGACCAAATAATAAATTTCAATTTAAAGTATAAAACCAATTTTTTTTTTTTGTTCAAACAACAAAAAATATTCCAACGGGTATCTCRATTCCGTGTGATAGCACAAGCACAGTAAAAATCAATTCTCTCCTTCAAAATGGAACTCATTATTCCTCAGGCAGGGTGGATTTTAAATATCATCTTTCGACCTACCAGAATCTAAGAGCTGTTAAATCACTGACAAGCTGAATGTAGGAGAAATAATATTCCAGCCTGGCTCAATTATTATSTGCAAAGCAATATGTGAAGAAGTGTTGGGTTTCCCACTGGGCACCCCGGGTTTGCTTTTCTTTAGGAAAAGTGGAGAAAAAGGATTTGCTTTCCTCGAGTTGATCACAGACYGGGATGGGACTGAAGTGACACGAGGGACAGAAGCATCTCCTGCTGCTGTCCCCTCCTGAAGGAACAGGATTTCTTGTTTAGCCGCCAAAACCTGCTGCAAAAACTCCTGCTGCTCGGGAGCTTTCATCCTGCAAGGGGAGATATCAGAGGATGTGTAGGGGACCCCACGCCTTCATCAAAGCTAAATAATGAAACCAGAAAAGTTGCCAGGGAGGATATTTAAGCCCAGGGAACAGCATTTTTCAAGAGGCAGCTCAGGGAACAGAATTCCCTGGGAGAGCTGCAGCGATGTGACAGTTTTGTGGTTTGTTTTCTTAAATGCTGTCCCTTTGGAAGTTCTCCTTAATGAAAAATCATTCAGCTATCCCCAACGAATGCTTTCCTTTTAATGTGATAATTACTACCAGTTTGTTGTCCGACTGCTGATCAGAAAAGGCAAATAACTCCTGAGGCACGTGCACAAATATTGTTTGGAAAATAAAATCACTGCTGGGCTGCCCCTTTTCCCTGCTTTATTGGGAGGTGGAGTGGGCAGGACATGCAGCACAAGGTTTAATATTAGTTTAGTTTTTCTGAGGAGATAAGCCCATCAAGACAGCCCTGCAAACGGTGAGCAAGAGCCCTGCACGATGAAAAACCACCACATCAAAGAACTTGGAGCGATGGGATATTCTAAATAAAGGCAAAGATGGAATTAGCTAAGAACACGGCTCCCACACTGAAGCAGCAATGAATACAAGGTCATTAAGCCATCTGCATAATCAGTGAGCATGTGCTAAAAGCCAGAAGTAATTTCTGTGAGGGAGAAAAGTCTGGGGAAAAGCCTTTTCTGGGTTGAAAAGTTGTAATTGTTCCCAAAAAAAATTGCTTAGCGCGCTCATGTTCAGGCTGTAATAAATAGATTTCAAACATCATTTGGTTTCCTTTGTGAATCCAGCAGAGCTTTGTGCAGTGTGCTGGAAGCTGGGTAATCACAGCCACTTTGGCTGGACATTCAKGGGGTCTAAGTAGCCAAAATGGGCATTTTCACATCCTGCAATTGGTAGCTCACAGTAAAAAATAGCAGCTTGTTAAGAACTTTCCAGTCATTATGAGTTCTAGATGTATTTATACATATTTATATACGTATATATGCATTTATACCATGTACAAGCCATGTTTCATTTGCCTTACAAATCYACACTTGGAATCAGTGGCTGACAATTCAAAGAAAATCTGGAATTATCTGGGTTTTGCAGTCACTTTTGTTCCTTACACATACAAAAGTYGGTTTTGTTCATGTTGTTTTAATGAGAATTTAAGCGCCCTCAGCTCTGCTGCCTGCCTTACACCCAGCTAGTTTCAATTAAAATGTGGGAAACAAACGAGATCCACACATTTACAAGGGTCATTTSAAAACAAACTGGCACAAAGCAATTTATAATTTCCTTAAGAAAGATGAGCAAATGGTTCTCTCCTAGACATTCTATCAACTTAATCCAACCTTCTGATTTTTGTCTGATTTTGTGGAACTACAAAACACAGCTGGAGAAATTGGAYGGAGAAAGTAGAAAATGAAGGCGACTTTAAAAAAAAAAAAAATTTTTTTTCTCCCTTTTAATTTCTCTGTGTATTTAAAGAGGTGCTGGGACCAAATTTCAGACTAAAAAAAACTGGGATAAGGCTAAAAGAATTGGGATTGTTCAGCCTGGGGAAGAAAAGCTTTGGGGTGAGCTCAGTGTGTCCTGAAGGAGCTGCAGGAAAGATGGAGAGAGAGGATTTCCAAGGGATGGAGGGACAGGACACAGGGAATGGCTTCAAATGGAAAGGGAGGAGGTTTAGGTTGGATATTGGGAATAAATCCTTCCCCTGTGAGGCTGGGGAGGGGCTGRGATGGAATTCCCAGAGCAGCTGTGGCTGCCGCTGGATCCCTGGAAGTGCCCAAGGCCAGGTTGGACATCCTGGGACAGTGGAAGGTGCCCCTGCCCATGGCTTGGAATGAGAGGAGCTTTAAATTCCTTCCAACMCAAAGGATTCTGTGATTTTATGAAATGTCTTCAGAGGATGGGAACATTGAGTTCTGGAAGAGAACAGGACCTTGACCACAGGCACCACCAGCTGTGAAGAGCTGAGCTCCCCTTGTGCAAATCCATCCAGATTTTGAGTGCAAATCTACYTCAGCAGGTCAGCACTGCCSAGCATTTCCCAACGAGATCCTGTTCTGGAATAACAAACAGGAGAGGAGCCCTTTGAGGAGCTCAGCACAGCTCCCCAGCACAGCCCCAAACCTGCAGCTCAAATTAAACAAAGCGGATTTTGGCAGCCAGAGGATGCTGTGGCTCGGGGAGCTCACTCCATCTGCAGAGAGTCTGCACATCCTGGCCCCAAAACACCACAGTGAGGKGGCCAACGTGGGCAGGTGGGCACTGCTCTGCCACACCAGGAGCAGGAGCTGCACCAGGAGCAGAAGCAGCAGCAGGASCAGGATTAGGACYAGGAYTAGGAKYAGGAGCAGAAGCAGGAGCAGGAGCAGGAGCAGTGGCCAGGAGCAGGACCAGGATTAAGACCAAAAGCAGAAGCAAGGGCAAGACCAGAAGCAGGAGCAGGATTAAGACCAGGAGCAGGACCAAAATTAGGACCAGGAGCAGGGGCAGGAGCAGGAGCAGGATTAGGAATAGGACCAGGAGCAGGAGCTAGACCAAAAGCAGGACTAGGACCAAGACCAGGACCAGGAGCTGYACCAGGAGCAGGACTAGGATTAGGACCAGGACCAGAACCAGGAGCAGGACCACAACCAGGATCAGAACCAGGATGTTTTTCACTCCACAAAAGCCCTGTCCTGCAGGAGGGCCTGGATTCAAACAGATCTGATCAGCAGTTCTGCCTTCTCCACCWGGCCACAAGTGTTTATAGACACAAGCAATGTGTTTCCCTGAGTTCACGCTGATCAGCTCTGGAAGGAAATCAGCATTAGGAAGCAGAACAACAAATAATTGCCACAGACGAGTACTGCAAAACAGCCAATTTGGCTGTGATTCAAATGAAAAATTACTATTACTCGGCCTTCATTTGCTATCTGCTGTATCAGAAGCTGTTATTAATCATATTCCCAGTTCAGACTCCAGGAATAATACAGGTTAATACCCAGCAGGAAGTGATACAGCCACATAATCACCGGAGTGTACATATTTTGGCTGAATAATTGTTTTCTTTCAATGGAGGAGGATTATGGCCCATCACAAATCTTGCTTTGACAAAAAACTTCCTTTGAAACAGACACCATTGTGGGAAAAGTCACTCAAGTGGGAAAATATAAGCATTGGCTGGAACAGTGCCTATTAAATGGCAATTAGAGAAATTCCTTAGTAAAAGCCAAACCCAAACCAAACCACGAACCCAAGACAAATTACAAATCAATTACCTCTTACTGTCGAGCACATGATAATTAAAGCTTTCTTGGTGCCACACTGTGAGAGGCTGGCAGGGGTTTTCTGGTCTGAAAAATGCTGCAAGCTCTGACTTGTTACACTGGCCCACTTCAGTAACAAAAGTGCTTGAGAACGTCCAAAAACTGCTCCCAAAATCTGTCAGAGGACTTCCCACAGGGCTCAGTGGGACTGGGAGCAGCTACAAGCCACAACAGCARCACAAGTGGCCCTTTTCCCTATAGCCTGGCTGCCAAAATGCAAATATTTACAGCTCCAAATTCTCCATTTGCATCCTCCAAATCAAATTAAACTGCAGCTGATGGACATTGAATGAAGTGTCTGTGGAGAGTGAAGGAGAGGAAAGACATTTCCAATGCATCAGCACTTCTTACATCATCAGTGATTCTTTTCCTGCTGCTTTTATTGTCTTGGACGATGCCAAGTGATGATCCCTGTGCTTCCCTCGGGAAGCAGATTTGTGCTCTGGTTGTCTCCTGGCTGCTCTCGTTTGTGACACGCTGCCACAATTCCAGCTCCGTGCCTCTCATTCTCCCRTTCTCGTTAGAAAATGGGGGACTTTGGGACAGGACATGATTGTCCTCTCYCTGGGGGGCTCCTGCAAAGCCACAAAACCCAGCTGGGAGGCTCGCAGTGGTGTTTCTGAGCAATGGGAAGAGGTCATCCCAGCTCGCTCCAATTTACTCTGGCTGTGCCAACCTGAAAACATTTTCACCTCAGCCATGAGGTGAAAGTTATAACTTATAAGTTTGCCACTTAAAAGATTGCCATATGTACTGGAAAGGGATTTTTTTTTTCCCCTCCTCCAGATAATAAAAGGAAGGAAGACTGGAAAGATCTTGCTACTTCTGTAATCAAAAGCAGATTTCATGCACCTTTTAGCAAATTTTGTTACACRTTTCCAAATGAACAGCACAGGATTCTGTGATTCCAGCTGCCAGCACTGCATCTGAGAATAGAATTAAATAAGTTAGAGGAGGAAAACTTGTGCCACACATGGTAAATATTTCATGCTGAATTTACCCAAGAGACCTTTTTTCCCTCAATACCCTGTTCCAGCTGCCAGTTTGCCATACGGGTTTGGGGTGCTCATGTCAAGAGGAGCTGCAGGTGAATTCCTGTTGGTAGACCAAGTGGAGAGGCCCAAAGCAAGAAGCTTCTCCAGCCCCTTCAGAAATGAAGAATCAACCCTTTTCCTGCCCCTTTCCCAAGGCTTTTGGTTGCCTTTGATGTTTAGAGGTGTTCTTGGCAGTGTTGGGTTTACAAGGAGACTCGATGACTTTAAAGCACCCTCTGCATTATTGATCCAAGCTCAATAATTCCATGGCTCTACAAACTCCACCCTGAGAGCTGTTCCAGTGGGTTACAGCCTCTTTGGAAAACTGTTCCCAGCCCATCCCTGATAGTGCAGCTCGTGTCAAAGCTGGTGTCACACCACGGTGTAGCTCATGCCAAAGACCAGCAGCTCCATGTCAGGACTGGGAAGAATTATAATACAGATRATATTTTAGCAGACTTGTTAATGCTTCCCTCTCTTCTCACTCAGTTCCCTTCTCCCCCAGGAGATGATTTCATGTTTWATGAAGGTATTTTTATGCTACAGGGATAAGGGTGTAACTACAGAGTAAAACAGGAGAYACCAAAAGTTCAAAGAACCACGAACACTCAGTTCTTTTCTTTCCTAGGACCTGCTGGTACAGAACAGTGGAATGGGATTTTTCATCTTCTCACCTCTACCATCCGTGGCAAAGACTCTGCCTCAGAGCAGTTTCAGCAGCAGGAGGTGACTGGGGGACACAGCACAGCCCTGTTTTCAAGGAATCTTCAGGTACCTGCCAAGTACCATCCATACATTTATTGTGGTTGTGGTGACATAGCCAGGCACTGTGCTGTGACT
>QVAJ01000166.1:1757276-1778075 GCA_003546035.1 Mixornis gularis
TGAGGAGTGAGGAGTGAGGAGTGAGGAGTGAGGAGTGAGGAGTGAGGAGTGAGGAGTGAGGAGTGAGGAGTGAGGAGTGAGGAGTGAGGAGTGAGAGCTGCCTGGGGCCCAGTTACAGCCCCTGGCAGACTCCCAGGGCTCTGCTCCATCCCTGTTCCAGGGGAGCTGGCTGCAGCACGGCTGCTGCAGGAGCCCCTGCCCACCAGCGTGGTTTTAAACCAAGCACCGAGTCAGAAATAAACTTCAGCAGCAGCTCCTCAAACGAGCCCAGCGGTGAAAAGCCAGCAGTGCCATCCATTGACTGAAGGATGTAAGGCAAGTGCCCGGCAGGGCAGAAATACCCATCAGCAACATCCCTCCACTCTGCCTTCCTGCTAGTGCAGGGAATTTGGCAAAGTCTTCCAGATTGGAGCCTGGYCTCCAACAAGTTCCTGCAATGCCAGTTCTCAAGCTCTCAGATATGTTAAAGGATTTCAGTGGTACAGACAGAACACAGAACATGTTCACACCCACCGTGAGGGATKAGCGCCTGTGCCAGGGTCACACAGAGAACACGGCAAGGCACAGGGTGGTCACACTCCCAGAGCCACAGAGCAGCTCCTTCCTCCTCCTGAGATCATACAATAATCACCASCACACAGCAAGATCAGAACCAGGCACTCCTGGCCCTATAACACAGCTGGGAAAAAGGGCATCACATGCACAGAGCCCCAGAAAAGATTCCCGATTTTGCAAGATCGCAAAGCTGACAACCTCAGACACAATGACTCTATTGTTGTTCTAGTTCACCAATTCACACTTGAAAAGGTGGCATAAGTCTTTTACAAATGATAGGTTAGATGCTTTAAAAGAATGTTCCCCGTTGTTAAATGTTAGATCAGCAGACCAAAAAGCTGCTTATAGCTGTGGCTCTAATTGACATTATTCCCTAGCTATGGGCTCATTATAAGCTACTTACCTCTATGAAATGTCTGTATGGATGCAATATTATCACTATTTAAAGTCTGGTCACTCAAGTAGTTACGATTTTTGGTGTATCTCAAATTCTGGCTGAAAAGAAGCAAACACCAAAACAAGGCACGTCTCCCGCTGGTGTTAGGATACTTAGAGAAACATGGAATGGTTTGGGTTGGAACTTAGAGACCACCCCCTGCCATGGCAGGGACACCTCCCCCTGCCCCAGGCTGCTCCAAGCCCTAATGTCCAGCCTGGCCTTGGGCACTGCCAGGGATCCAGGGGCAGCCACAGCYTCTCTGGGCACCCTGTGCCAGGGCCTGCCCACCCTCACAGGCAAGAAATTATTTCTAACATCCCACTAAACCTCCTCTCTGTCAGATGCAAGAACAGAGAGGAGCTGCAAGCACGGGGACCTCCCCTTCTGCACAACTCTTGCTGTTTGTTCTGCTGAACGTAGAGCCGGCGGGATTTGAGGACCCCTCGGTCCCTTCCTCCTGTTTTAGGGCGGTTTGGGTGGGTTTTTCCTTAAGGCCAGTCCCACCAGGAGCTGTGCAAAGCAAAGGTGTCTGTTCCCTTCCAAGCCTTGAGCACAGAATGTGTGAGTCACTCCTCCCCAAGACCATGTCCCAGTGTTTGTCCCTCTGCTGAGCGCAGAGCCGGCRGGATTTGAGGACCCCTTGGTCCCTTCCTCCTGTTTTAGGGCGGTTTGGGTGGGTTTTTCCTTAAGGCCAGTCCCACCAGGAGCTGTGCAAAGCAAGGTTGTCTGGTCTGTTCCCATTCCATGTCTTGAGCACAGAGCATGTGTGTCACTCCTCCCCAAGGCATGTCCCAGTGTTTGTCCCTCTGCTGACCGCAGAGCCAGGGGGATTTGAGGACCCCTCGGTCCCTTTCTCCTGATTTAGGGCAGTTTGGGTGGGTTTTTCCTGATGGCCAGCCCCACCACATGTGCAAAGCAGAGGTGTCTGTTCCCATTCTGTGTCTTGAGCACAGAATGTGTGAGTCACTCCTCCCCAAGGCCGTGTCCCAGCACAGCAAGATGTGGCAACAATTTTCAGTAACCTCGGACAAACGGGCTAATCACCGTGCCCGGCAATTCACAGCAGCCTTTTCTGAGTACAGAATGAATATTGCATTGCCCTGAACCGTTTGACCWGAATTTCATTATGGCATTATGCAGTGAGAGGTGGAAAAAGAAGGAATGTGGCCTTGGCTGTTACTTGTTCCATCTAAATGGACTGACAATTGGCTTTACAGCAATAGTGGTAAGGAGCAAAGGCCGGGAAAATCTGCCCTTGGGAATGCGAGTCATGGGCTGCTACAAGAGGATGTTATCAACTATTTAAACAGCTTTCARGCCTGAAGGGGAAGAGAACAACTGGCTTTTATACCGTGAAAACAATTTGAAATWGCTGAACATTTAGAAAAACAAATACAAACCGCATAGAGTGAGTTTGGGTTGGTGGGGATTTTTGAGATCATCCAGTTCCAGGGGCAGGGACACTTCCCACTATCCCAGGTTGCTCCAAGCCCCRTCCAACCTGGCCTTGGACWATCTCTTCCCTAATTGCCTGGAACATCTCTTGCCTAATTTTTCTTAAGTTCTCATAAAACTAAATTATCATCAGTAGTGAGAGGAATCAAAAATTAAATCCAAATAAGAAGTTTTTTTAATTTAAAGGAGAATCTCTGTSCAAATTGGAAAGTCCATGGGAATCAGATGAGGTGTGAAACACCTTGAGGAGGAAAAGCAGCTCAAACACTCAGCTCCCAAATTTGGCCCTGTGATTTTTCACTTCACAAAATACCACTTTGCCCACGTTAGTGGCAGCAGATGTTAAACAGAACTCAGCAAGCAGCATCATTTGCAGCCTCTCTGTGTTCAGTTATCAGCACAAGGCACTGCATTTTTGCTGGACTTCATCTGCAGTAGAAGTTTGAAAGGTCTTTTCTAAAGGTGCAGGTCTGGAGCAGACACCTCTCCTCAGYGGGCTGCACGGAATGATAAATAAATAACCATCAAAAATCTTCTCCAAATGCCAAACTCCCGGTACAGGAATGACTGTTTGCACTTCTCTGCAACATAAATATCAATCTAAGGGTAGAAGATGATAAATTSTTCACAGCCATGAGTTATGCAAACTTCGCTGGGTACCAAAAAAAAGATGAATTTATGTTAAAGCCTGTGTTCCAGTGGGGAATGGGTCYGTGACCAGCAATGGGTACAGCGATTATTGCTCCTCCAACGTGGCCCAAGGGAATGATTACAGCAAAGTGAGAGGTGCCAGTGCTTCTGTGATGGCAGTTTTGTGTGCCCTCAGAGCTCCCAGGGCACAAGGAGCTGTCTGGACACGGAGCTGAGCCCACCCCGTGAGGTGGGTGCCAAGGAAGAGGTTTCTGCTGTCACTGCTGTCCTCCAGCTGCTCTCTGAGGAAATAACCTCCCTGCTTTGCCGGGCTATCAATCCCACACCCGGGATGGATTTGCACTCACACACATCCMAAAGGCTGCACATCACACCAGCCAAATGGAGAAACATCTCATCAGAGGATTGCTGCGGAGGATCTTGTGGAGAGGAGAACTGAGGCTGCTGGCTTGTGTCAACCGAGGTGTTGGGAAAAAAAACCTCGAGTTTAAATTTTATTTTTATTTTATAACTTTAGTCAATTTTCACARAATCACAGAATGAACGAGGTTGGAAAAGAGTTTTGCTGTCATCAAGTCCAACCTATGTTCGCTTTTACCGCGGGGGAAGGGAATTTAGAGTTTCTTTCCATGGGCATTGTCTCAGAAGATCCTCAGGATAACATCCATCAAAGGCTATTAATGAACCATGAACTCCAAATAACACCCCTGGGGTGGTGGGAGACACCTGGTCTGGGAAAGGAGAGATAAGAATAAGGACCTAATCAGCATCAGAAGGGATCTGTAACCAACAGGAAACCAAACACTAACAACTACGTAGCTTGGAACCAATGAACATTGAACCAATGAATCTCGGTGCGTTTTGACTTCATAAAATTTGTGAAAAATCCAGTAAAATCCGGGTGTCACAGAAATATTTTCTCTGCATGCCCGGGCTATGTGTAGATGAAACGATTTCTATGGTACATCCTGGCCAGAAATAAAGTAATGCCTTGATTCTTTAACACTAAAAATATTGTTGGAGGGTTTTTGTTTTCCCCCCCCCGCAGCTTTGGTCGCAGCTTTGGTGACAAAGAGACAAAGATGCTGAAAGAATTCTGCCTCCTCCACAGAGGGGGAGCGAGCCTCACAGCTCAGCAGCACCAGTCTGCTCCCTCATTCACACACACGGACAGGGAATCAGCAGCAAAACCCATCAACATGAGCAATATGGATATTCTCACTTCTATTTTCTTCTATTTTGACTTTACACCTCTTTTTGCCCAGCCAGACTACGGAGTTAAACAGCAAGACCTGCTGAGTAGGGGAAATTCCCCTTTGTGCAGAGGCTCCAGTGAGTCATCCCATAAATCGCCTGGTTAAGGTGGATTTTGGTTGAACCCACAGTTCCTCTTGCTTGGACAATCACAGATTCCCACAAATCTCCAGGACGTGCCCACACAGCCTCATTTTTCAAGGATTTCCACATAAATGAACAAGTAATTCCTTCTTTGCTGTCCTGTTAATGACTTTTTTCTTGCCCYGAAGTCCTCTCAAAGATGAAAATACCTGGGCTGGCTTTCGTTGGATTTAGCAATCCTGGCACTGCAGTCTTCTCCTATTTGAATAGAAGATACCAAGATTTAATGAYTTTCTACTGGTTTTGCTTGAGAAGAAAGATATCCCTGAAAGCTGATTGTATTTACTCGAGGATCTGTGACCCAGAACTTCACTAATAAATGTGCATATGGATATTCCTTTCCTGGTATCATTTTTATTCTTCTTCAACTTATCAACTAGCCCCATTACCTCATCTTCATGATTCAAACACTCTTGGAACATGATGTGAAAAAGCCAATGTACTAAAGAACAGGGCCACTTAACACTAGTTCACATGCCATGCCCTTAATTTACTGTAATATGAAAAAATTTACCTTTGCTTCTGCTCTAAATGAGGTTCATGATCAGTTCGCAGCTCCCCTCATTACATTTATATGCATGACATTTCTACATTTGTAATAATGCTAAATGGCACAGCTTCCAGCACGAAGAAGAAATTGCCTCCCACTCTCACACAGGAACCAATTCCTACGTGTCCATTAGAAGGCATTAAATTTTGGTACCATCACATTCACAACCCCTGAATTATTTGTAGATTAGATCGTTTGAAAAACGTGTAATGAATCTGCTCTCAYGCAATTTAGAAAACTTAGCAGACTTCTACGATTTCTTCATCATCAAAACATCCTTGTAGTTTGGCTGAGACATTCTCCCAAGCTGTTACTAAATKACTGATCACATTTATCCCTGCAAATGGATTTAACTCCTAAACCAGCTCATTKCAGAGTCCCACAGGCATCAGTGGTTGCATTTAGCTTGGACTCCCAGCAAACCACAGAATGAACAACTCTGCATCCTGGATTTCTGGTTACAGAAATTGTACATTAGAGCACACTTCAGTTTTGCCACTGTTCCGAAAGCGCTGTCAAACCAGGAGAGATTTTGACTTCAGAAAGTCAAATTATGGAAAGGAAATTGTCATCTAAGAGGTTTATAATAGATACCTTGATAAAGAGCACCTCCTATGTTACTACATTATACACATTCTGACAAAAACATGACAAACCCTTCTGACAAATTATAGAGAATGGCCATTATGGAAAAGTTTTTGCCTCACAGGAATTCAAATGCATCTCCTGGTGACATTATACCCACTGCCTCTTCAAGAGCTCTCAGCTCAATTCCCAGCTTTCCTCTTACTGATGATAAACAGTGACTGCAATAACACAAATAACACAAAACCAGAGCAGCACTCTCCGGCTGTTGGAAAATTGCAAATGGAAAATAAAAGCATATCTACATAGAGACAGGCTGAGAGATGGAACAGGGGCTCAGACAGAGCACAAACGTAATTGATAAAGTGCGTCAGTAATTTAGGTTTATTCTTAAATAGCACATCCCTGAGCCATCTGGAATTGGGGTTCACATCTCCACACCCCATGCTCTTGTTTCAGGACTGCAGAGCACACTGTTGAGATCTGTGTATTTTTTGGCATTTTGCAGCACCCTTTTTTTCAGTTTATCTTATATTTAGTCTAGACACCAAAACATTTTGAGATGTTTTTGTAAATACGTGTGTCTGTGCAGAAGCCTTTTCTTGAGCTGTTTCTGAAACCTTCTCCCCTTTGTTTTAGTTACAATGAGCAGGACAGAGCTAATGTCTTTTTYCCCTGCGCTTATAAACCATCTTCACATTAAGGTATCTCCAGCCTGGGTGTTTGCTCCTTTTTCACTGGGCATATGTCACTGGCTGTTTATCATATTGTTCCTTCCTGCTTCCAAGCAAAACCTCCCACTGAGATTTGGAGGCAGCAGACAGCCAGGCTGTGCATGTACCACTGCCAGCCCTAATGCTTCCACGCCTCATTAAGTGACCTCCTGCTCTTTTCTGCACTTGCTCAGGATTTTTGGATGTCCAGCAGCAGCAACACGCCTGTCACAGCAGGGCAGCTCTGTGGTGTCTGTCCCACAAGGGCTCTGATGGATCTGCCAGACACACAGGGGAGTGTCCAGTGTCCCTGTGCAGAGCCCAGAGCTGCCACTGACACCTCCTTTACTGAGACCAGAATTAACTCCTGGGGGGTTTTATTATTCAGAAAGAAAAAGGACAGAGTTGTAGTGTGCTCTGCTCAGAGCACTGCCACGCCAATATCATCCATCTGCTCCAACCGTGTTGGTGTGTAAACAATCACACAAAGCTCATAGCAAACTGCTTTGGAGCAGTAATAAACATTGAAATTGTGTTCTGAGAAACTATTCTTCTCCAAAGCATTCRGAGAGGGGCTGGATTTATGAAGCAAGCACTACAGGCAGTGTAAAGTCCTGGAACTGGCAGTGCTGTTGAGACAGAACAGATCGTTTCAATACAAGCAAAGCTCTCTGCCTGTCTTCCCCTGAGATGCTCCCTGAAATCCATCTGTTCTTGCACTCAACAGCAGCCACCYACCAGCACTGCACCGCTCCGTGCTGTCCTGGGAACTCTGCTCTGTGCTCCTAACTGAGGGTTCTTCCAGAGGGAATCCATCCTATTTATCCGTCCTATTTATCCCACACAGCTCTCCCATTGTCCTCAGGCCTTGTGTGCTCACAGGGCTGCAGAAACACAGCGTGCCTGTAAAGGAAAAGCTTCACAGCTGGGAGAGAGCAGAGTTTTATTGCTGGGGTACAGCCTTGGGGTGCAGTGTCAGGGATATTCACCCTTCACCCTGCCAGGAGCAGCCGTGTCAGCCATTTCGGACAAATGCAGGGATGAAACCCTTGTGATCACAGTTATGAGGGCGCAATCTGCAAATGTACTGACAGCTCCCATGGTCATGCACTGGAGGAATGGAATGGCATCGAGAGACCTGGACAAGCTTCAGAGGTGGGACTGTGCAAACCTCATGAAGTTCAGCACGGCCACRCGTAAGGTGCTGCACTTGTGACAGGACCCGGGGAACAGCTGGAGCTGTGCYGGGGAGGGTTAGGTTGGATTTTGGGAWATGTTTTTCCCCCAGAGGGTGTTGGGCACTGCCCAGGCTCCCCAGGGAATGGGCACAGCCCTGAGGCTGCCRGAGCTCCAGGAGGGTTTGGGCAGCACTGCCAGGGATGCCCAGGGTGGGATTGYTGGGGAGTGAATTTCCCCTCTCTACATTTGAAGCCGTTTCCCCTTGCCCTGTCACTGCAGTTCCTGGGGAATTATCCCTCTCGTTTGTTGGGGATCGTTGGGGTGTCCWGTGCAGAGCCAGGARCTGGACTGGACCATCCTTGTGGGTCCGGTTCGACTCAGGATACTCTGCAGCTYTTTGTGCCTGGAGACACACGACGAGAGGAAACGACTTCAAAATGAGAGAGGGGAGGATTAAACTGCATTTTAAGACGAAATTCTTGGCTGTGAGGTTGGGGAGGGTGCGATGTGCCCAATGCCAGGCTGGGCAGGACACATCGTCCSCTCACGAAGGCGAACGCTGCGGCTTTAAGGAGGCGGTCGGGGCGTGTGCCCGGCCCGTCATGCCGCTCGGGGGGCCGTGCCGCTGCCGTGTGCCGGCGGTGCCGCCATGTACCGCCTGTGCCGCCTGTCCCCGGTGCTGTCCCCGGTGTTGTCCCCGGTGTTGTCCCCGCCGCTGGCCCCGCTGCTGGCCCGTGTCCCCCCGCCCCGCGCCCCCCGCCCCGCCTGGGCCGCGCTCCCGCCGGGGCCGGGCCCGCGCCGCCACAACGCCAAGGTACGTGAGGGCTGAGGGGCCGCCTGCGAAACGCCCTGATCCCAAAGTGCTCCTCAGCCTTTTGCGGGTCTCTTTAAGGGTTTTTTTTGTTTGTTTGTTTGTTTTTTGTGGAGGTATCTTCACCTCCGCCCCCTCTCCCATCCCCGTGGGATCAATCCATCGTGTTTGTCCCGCGTTTCTGTGGGAGCTGGTTTGCACCTGCTGGTGGGCACGATGTCGCTGTGAGCTTTCTGCACATTAATTTCTGCAGAGTGATTTCTCCTGCCTCGTTGCGAAGTGTTTTGGATGTGTTTTCGTGCTTTCAAGTGCTCGAGTGATGAGAATAAAATCGGCTTTTTAGCTGAAATATTGTCGCAGAGTGACGTGGAAATAGGCAGCGGCTTTATTTGCTAAGCTGGACATTATTCCGTACATGACTGCCCTGGGTGCACTCCAAATAATATCTGTTGAAGTGGTTCTTTTTTTACATTTTGCTTCACTACCRTTCCTGGTGTGTGAGCCTGCGAATGCGGGTGAATTGGAATGGACTTGGAAGATCAGAAGCAATTTTTCCATCCTAATGATCCATCTGTAAGACCCAGAGCTCATGAGCCACAAAAGAAACATCTAAAATTATCCATTATGCTTGAAAAATTTAAAACTACGAGAATCAGGATAAGCTGAGCTACACAATTTCCTGTTTCTGTATTTGTATGACTTCCTGTCAAAATTAAATACAAAGTAACACAAATAATTACAAAAGAGAAAAGCAGCAAACAAAGGGGGGGTTTAGGGTTTGGCCGGGTGGTGTGGTTACTATGAGACTGTCATGTATGCTATCTTAATAAGTCCAGGAATAATCAAGAATGTTTTTCTTCTAATTTGTGTGCCTTGAAACCACAGTGGGACAGTGGTGGCAGGCACTTGGTGGCTGTACCTGTCTTGTGGTGGCTGTCACATTGTCACGACTGCTGCTGAGCTCGGCTGGGAAGAAAGCACTCCTATAATAATTGCTGACTAATTAGAGACAAATCTTGAGGTTTTCATGGAAATGTTTTCTTCCTGTCAGTATTTCTTCTCTGGCCAGCATGGGAGGTTTCCACAGGCTGCCTTATTGCTGCCAACATTGCTGCCCTGCTTTGATTTCTTTTCAGATTGCTTTGGGATATGGCTTAGTATGAAGCTCTTAGTATTAACTGCGCTTGAAATGTACCCAAATAAAAATCTATCGATGACTTCTACTGTCACAAACATTTCCAGTGCAGCTGGGCTCTTGACACCAGCCCTGGCATGTCCCTGCAGTTGTTGTCTACACGGTGGCAACAGAGTTTGTTGCTGTCAACAGTTGCAATTCTGCCTTTGATCGGCTCATCCATTAATGGTGATTTATAGAACTTTAACGTTGGATCTCTTCCATCATTTAGCTGTTGTTAAGTGCTACCGGGTGGGCTTCCAGTGCCACTGGCTGGAACAAAAAGCTGTGCTCCAAGGATTCACTGGGTAAAGCTGAGCAGTGGCTGGAAGCAAATAGCTCTCACACCTCAGTCTCATGGCCCCAGCAGCTGTGTGGGTGTGCCTTGGCTCACATTTGGATCGAATAATCTGGTTTTAATTATGAAACCTGAATTGTGTAAGAATTTACACCCAGCTCGGTGCATTCCTTTGACAGGAATAGCTGGGAGAAGGGAGCTTGTCTGCCACAGCATCTGCTGTGCTGATGTAGAAAAGAAGAAGTGAGTTACTGTCTTCCCAAATCACTCTGTGTGCAAGACACTTCCTTCATTATTTCAGCTAACTGTAATATGATCCTGTGTGTAATGCTAAGAAATGCTTTTAATTGTTCTCTTTTTAGGATGCAGCTGAACCCCTCAAAAAGACAGCCACTGATCCCAGTGCTGAAAACAAGAAACTCAACAAATCCCAGCAGCTAAAACAAGTTTTTAAAGAATATGGTGCTGTCGGGGTTTCCTTCCATGTTGGAATTTCCTTAGTATCTCTGGGAATCTTCTACCTGGCTGTGTCAAGGTGAGGTTTGTACAGCTGCCTGTCACCTCTAGGTAGTGGGAAGAGTAAAATACATTTACCATTGTGCTTATCTCTGGCAGGAGACAGGCACTTTATGCCTGTTGGATCTATAGTTACCTCCTGAATTTTGAGTATGGATGGGTCCATAAATGGACCTGATCTCCCATCAGGCATGAGACAGGAGAGTTGTACGTGGTCATTTTGGTCATCAGCAGGGAAAACAGCAGACACAGCACTGACATAACTGACCAGGCAGAAAATGTATTTGTTTTGCAGATAGCTTTTGTTCTTGCTTGGTCTGGAGAGATAGAGCCATGCAGAAGTGCTGGGGCTTAGAGATAAACGTATTCTTCTGGGTGTTGAACACAGTTTGTGCAGCTGAACTGCAGAAAATAACAGCCACTAGAACAGGATCAGAGTAAAAATGCGAGAGAACAGTGCAGGAGTCTGGTGGAGAATTGTGTGTGTGGCTTTGTGGGAATGCTTCAGTTACAGGAGGTATTCCAGCTGAGGAGACAGGGGAACGTGTTGTTACCCCAGACATTCCCTGCTGCTTCTTCCTGACTCCAGCAGGAATTTGTGAATGCCTGGTTTCTACTGTTTAAGACACTGTGGCACAGGGTGACAACATGTTTTTCCTTTAGGTATGGTTGAATCCCTGATGAAATCTGCTATGTCTGTATTAATGAATTTGGTGGATAATGCCTGTTTGAGATCCTAAACACTTCACTTGCTTAGATAATTTGTCATTTTGTACACCTTTGTTAGAACACTAAGCCTGACAAGTACCTCATCTGGTTTGCATTGGCCTGTGCTTAGGTGCTAAATTTCCCCAAGGCACAGAACAGAGTTTAATTCAAATTCAAAGATGAAATTCCAACACAAATCCACGGTGACTTTCTAAGAATTCCTTTGCAGAGAAATTTCCTCTCTGAAGGCCGAGCAGGGATTGTGACACGTTAAATTCCGCGAACAAGAAACGGGCGCTTTGCGTTTTTCCAGTTTAACCTAAAGCAGCATCTCCTGTTCTTGCAGCGGCGTGGACATGAGCGCGGTGCTGTTCAAGCTGGGCTTCAGTGAAGCCTCTCTGCAGTCCAGGATGGCAGCTGGCACCAGCACCTTCGTGCTGGCCTACGCCGTGCACAAGCTCTTCGCCCCCGTGCGCATCAGCATCACCGTGGTGGCCGTGCCCCTCCTGGTGCGCTACTGCCGCAAGGTCGGCGTCTTCAAACCCCCTCCTGCCTCCAACCCCTGAGCCCTGCCTGCCCCTCTGTCCTCCACGGGGCTCTTCAGGTGAAAAGTTTCTTTTAAAAGACTTTTTTTTTTTTTTTGGGTTCAGGTTGATCTCAGCTTGCGTTTCTGATTTGTTCTTTCGGGTAAATGTCACTGTGAGAAGTGCTGTCCTTGTCTCCTTTCCCTTTTGTCATTTGTTCTTAGGAAAAATCTGTTCAAATGGGATGTGGTTTGCACTTCAGGTGGGAATATCAGTGCTTGACAATGAGCACAGTTCTGGGTCTTTGTATTCCAGATTTTTGAGCCTTCAATTTTTTTTCCTTTTCAAAAGAGTCATAGCATTCATTTATTACTGTGTCCCTGAGAAACGRATTTTTTTTCCAGCAGAATAAACAACATCTCACTACATGGGTAGTTCTCTAGATAAGAGTATGTATTGGAATCTAAAGTGGCAGGTGGGTGTTTCTTCTGCTAGAAGAGGCTTTTATTACAGCCCTTGCACTACAACACAGGCACTGAACTCACTTCAGTAGGAGTACCCTTAAGATTAATTATTGCAGTCATAATTGATTTAGCCACAATAGGTGAAGCACTGTTCTGAAACTACGTGCAGTGCTTCCATAGTCCAAGATTTTATTGTTTGAAGATGTGCTGGCTGGGAGCCAGACTGACTAAAGTCCTTTTGTTTTTTAAATGTCTGTAGACTCAGAAGAAATCCCGAGTCTACTGAAATCAATGTAACCACACTTACCTTTGTGAACATTCTCCAAACAGCACCAAGGCAGAGAGAAGCTGGGGGGGGGGTTTAATATTTTGACATCTGGCTTTGTACTGGAAACAATTTTTTTTTTTTTTGATCTTAAAACTAACCCCAGCAGCTTTTTTCTCCTGTGGTTGAAACTCAAATCTGTACCTGAAGTCCAAACATTCCAATTCCCAGCTTCCCAGGAAGAATTCCTGTGCTTTGGGCTGAGATTGGTGAATGTAGCAATGAGGGGGTTTTGCCTTTCCTTATGGGGACAGTGGTGGTAGAATGTAGTGACAGATGTGGATATCCACATTCCACCTTCCCAGTTAACCTGAAGGCTGATCCCAAAACAGATAAATTAGTGTCACACTGGGCTGTGGGCTCAGGCCTGTGCTGCTGTGAGGGTTTGAGTGAGAGCTGGGGCTGGTTGGGACCTGCTGGCTGCTCTTTTCTGAATTATCTTTGTGCTTAGCCCAAGGTGGCTCTGACAGATCTGGTCATACAGAACTCTGATTTAAGTAAAATAGCAGCAAAATAGCCTGATGCTTTTCATTTTTCCTAAAATTTAGTGAATAGAGAGGAAGGAAGTGTGGAGTTTTGATGAGAGTTGGCTGAGGGAGGAAAGGAGGAGCAAATAACTTCTTGTTATGAGCAGCCTCTTGCCCTCCCTCAGCCAGAACRTTAAACTGCACCTTAACTCCTTCCCCCCACAGAAAGTCCCTCGTTTCATGTGGACCAAGAATTCCAAAATAACTCTGAGGCAGCCTTGTTTACTTCAGTTAGAATAATTTCTGAGAAGGAATAGTCAAAGTTTCTTTTTCAAAATCATATGTAAAGCTGAAATAATTTAAAATAAATGTACCTAAAAGTCAGTAGAAGGCACCAGCACTAGAGAGTTTTCTTGCTCTAAAGAAACAGCTTAATATAAATTATAGCCAGAATTCTGATTACTTATATGGTTGTATAAACTACTGGCAGTTTGTTTAGATGAACTTTTTTTGCAAAGTATATTTTAAACTAAATCAAGAATATATTTTGAATTCTGGAATCCTTGCTTGTAGAAGGATCATTTTTTAAAATTGTTTGTAAAATAGCAAAATCTTATTCTAAAAAGACAATAAATTGCTTTCTCTTAGTTTGCTTGAAGTGTTTTACTGGAAAAGAGTTGGTCTTGAKTTTGGTGGCAAGGAGCCTGAGCCTCGGTCCCTTTTAAGGAATGTCTGTCTTACAAACATCTGGTGTTGTTACTTGCTGTTACACAACATCTGAAAGTACTTCTGAGAGAAAGGGCTGGAAAATGTTCAGATGGGAGATCTTTGAATAAATTCATTGGAAAAAGGACAGAGCAGGTCAAGCTCCCAATAAACCAAGCAGGTTAAGTAGCAACACGTTTGGTATTAACCTTGCAGTCCWAATTTGGGATTGTGGGATGGTGAATGACTGAGTGGTACCAGCACTTTTGAGCTTCCTTTTGTAAAAAGGTGAGAATGAGACTTTGGGAATTCACCTCCAGGACCAGGAATTCAGTTGTGCAGTACCACAAGGAACCTCACCCCGCTGGGTGCAATATAACAAGTCTTTATTTTACAAATCAAGTACTCACATTTAAAACTAGAGACAAAGCTAATTGCCACGTCGTTTTTAGAACATTTGAAGAAGGCATTCAGCTCTCTCAGTTGCAAGTTACACCACAGGTAAGACACCCTGAGCAGCCCAGGGAGGGAGGAGCAGGCATCTCCAGGATATTGCACTGTTCCAGAAGCCAGAACAACTTTTTTGTGGTGCAACAACAAACCATTTTCAGCACAAGAGCCTCCAACAGCTTCATACTTACATCAGCAAACCTGGCCCACGTGGAACTGATTTCAAGTACATTAAATATTCCATAAGCTCCAGCTAGAAGTCAAATAACTTTATGCTGCAATTCGAGTTTAAGACACCAGCCAACCCAAGGATTTGCATCCCAATTGCCACTAGATTCCAAGACCTGCTTTTCCTATTGTAAGCATTACAGTAGTCACAGTACAAGGCCCTTCTTGTTGATCCCACAAGTCACCCTTCCTCAAACTATGTTTTGGATGGGGCAGCACCATCACTGTTCCTGCTGCTGGGAGTCTTGGTAGAGTTTGCAGTGATCCAGGGATGAAGGAGAACATCCTTCAGGGGCAGGCGATGGAAGGGGTTGTGCTTCAGCAGCTTGGAAATTAAATCCCTCGCGCCTTCCGTTACGAACGGGGGAAACTTGAATTCCACCTAAGGAAAAAAAAAAAAGACATTAAAAATGATGAAAAAGTTCTTTAGCAATAACCAAGTGATAGAATCAAAGGGCTCTACTCAACCTCCCAAGTTACACCTTGAAAGTTGTGCCAGCCTTGCAGGCTGTGCACCTTTTAAGGTGCTATGACCTTTTAAGGCTGTGCACCTTTTAAGACTCTCGCTGCTTGTGGAAGTATTTGTCTATTATTGTGTTTATTTTCATTATGCTTCAAACTTCATTTTGCTGAAACCTTTCCAGAGCTAAAAGCATGACCCAGTTAATCCACATAAGCACTGGCACTTACCCTGGAAATAGCTCTGTAGGTTTCTTGATAGGTTTGTGTTTCAAAAGGTGGTTTCCCTACAAGGAATTCATAGCACAGAACTCCCAGGCTCCAAATATCCACCTTTTCATCATGTGTTCTTCCCTCAATCATTTCGGGAGGCAGGTAGTCAAGTGTCCCACAGAGAGTTGTTCTCCTGAAGAAAAGTCCAAGTTAATTATTAAGATAATTAGAGCCAGATAAGAACTAAAGCTGGCAATCATCTGTACCTCAGTGCAATCCACCTGAATGGACTCAGCAGCACCAGAACAGCTGGGAAAGAAAAGCCAGCAGGACATTTTCTACTCTTCCTGAAAATACCTCAGTCCCTGCTATCAGTCAGTTTTAGCTCCTTTCTTCACCCCACTTGTTAGAACAAATCTGTTCCTCCCTTGTCAGGTGCAATTTCCCACTCTCTAAGAAATAACCAAATTGCCAGTGTCATGTTTGAGTCCAAGTGCAGGTTTGTCATCTCCCTACACCAAGCTCCCCTTCAGGGTCAGCAAGGGAGGTTGGGGGTTTTTTTGARCTAAAACCCAGGCTAACAACACTCCTCTGTCACACCAGTTGCCTGTTGGCACCTTTGTTGTAGCAACCTTTTCCCCCAGGATTTCAGGAATTCCCCACATACCTCCCACAGCTGTGTGACACCAAACCTGACACTACAGAAGGATTTCACTGCACAAGAGACTGAATTCTCACCTAGAAGACGGAGCATGCACAGACCACCCAAAGTCAGCAATTTTTAACTCTCCATTTGATCCAAGCAGCAAGTTCTCTGGCTTGATGTCTCTGTGGATCACACGCTTGGAGTGACAGTACGAGAGGGCATCTGCAAGCTCAGTGATGTACTGGGGGCAGAAAGAACAATCTTTAAGCCACAGTCATTGTCACCTGAGTCTATCTGGCTGCAGCATAGCCTTTTTGAGGCATAATTACAGCTTTAAGTTAAAGCAATTAACCCTTGAAGCCTGGCAATACAGGCTGTGCCTTGCAGTATTAAGCAATTCTGAACATAAATTCATGCCCAGCACTAAGTCTTCCCAATTATTCCCTGCCCAGATGCCAATTAGCAGCTAAGGAATCTCAGTTTCCCCCAGCAGAATACACAGCTCAATCTGAAGGGCTGACTCTGCCCTGCAGATAATTCCAGCTACACAGAGGGATGGAGAGGAAGCTGGAACAACCTACAGTAGCAGTTCTTTGCTCATCAAACTTGGTGAGCCTCTGAAGTTCCCTGTAGACTTCTCCACGAGGTGCATGCTCCAGGATCAGGTAGACTCTTGTCACATCGTGGAAGTAGCCATATAATCTGAGAATGTTGGGGTGCCTGCAAAGAGATTTCAATGCTCTTCTGAACCAGGTGTTTGCACAAAACCTTTAATTTCCCTGTCCTGCTCCTCCCATTTCAAGGCAAGCATGGGAATTTATCTGTTCCTTCAGCTCACAACAGACAAATCAATCTTATCATAAAGAAGAAACTTTATCATAATCAAGGTTACTTTGTTTATTTGGATGCAAACAAAGCACAGCAGATAGTCACTAAGCTTTACCTAAGATGGGACTGTATTTCCACTTCCCTTCGTAGTTGATGTTCTACACCAGCTTCCTCAAGTTGTGTTTTAAAGAGCACTTTCAGTGCAAGAATAAATTTGCTCTGCTTCTCACGTGCCAGGTACACATTCCCAAATTTTCCTTTCCCCAGAGGACGACCAATTTCAAAATCATCAAGAGACCATTGCCTTCTGCAAGAAGAAAGTTAAAAGGTCAATAGTTGTGTTGGCTTTGACTCAAATATAACAGTTTGTAACACTCCTGGTTCAAAAGATGCTTAGTGCTCTAAACTAGATTTTAGTCTTCAAGAAAACACCAAGAGAATAAAGGCATTGAGATTTTTCAAAAGGAAGTTCTGAAAGCTATTTTGTTCCCTCCTGAAGCTTTTGCAGACACTACACCAACCACACCACTACAAAATGAAGATTGTTTACCAAGCTGGGCTCCTTTAGATACTCCTAACCCAGACACATCATCAGGGCATGGCAAAACAGTTTAAAGTTGCCATAAACAAATCCAATTTCATTCCAAATTCGACTCCAGCCTTCTGCCCAGGCTTTGTTTTCAGGAGTACATCTGGTAACTGGGGCAGCAGCTATCAGTGTTCTTCCATGGGAAGAGCTACTCTGCATTTAGCCCAAAGTTTTCTTTAGATTACAGCAGGTCCTTGTTCCTGACAATTATCAGGTCAAAGGCAGCTTTCCTTGTATTGTGTCTGCAAAGGCTGCACAGCCAAGGGAACTCCAGCAGGGCTCAGTTATTTAGAATTTAGGCATCAAACTTACTTTTTAGTCTCTTCATTTTTCTTTTTGGTCTCTTCAGTCGTCTTCTTGGCACTCTCTTCAGTTTTCTTCTTGGCACTCTCTTCAGTTTTCTGTTTAGAGGTGCTTTCTGTTTCAGGGTTTTTAGCTGTGTACAGAGAAGGAAATCAATTTATGAACCAGACCCACAAACACCTCAAGCATCATCTCAACCAGCTTTTAGAATCCATTCAACATCATTTTAAGCAACCCAGCATAGCTGACTGCTGGGAAAGAAACAGTGCTGGCAAAATGTAATTTTCAAAGCTTTCTGAGAATAAAAACACATGAATTCTTTCCCCTTCCCCAAATAAAAGTATTCTCGTGCATGAATCTTGGGAAACCTGTGAGGTCTGAGTGCCAGTTACATTAACTCCCAGCTGGCTGCTGAGCACCTGGAAGTTTTTAACACCATTTAAGCTCTAACTGGTTCATTTAGAGATAAATTCACAAGGATGGTGCAGTAACACCCGAGGTGAACCATGTGTTGCTCTTCTATTTGGGGGCACAAGCAAGAACTTCCCTCCAGGACCATCCCTGGATCAGCTTTAGGAGTATCCTGTGATCACATGTAAATCATCCTCAGAATTACCAGGTGCTGCAGCCTGGGGAGGTTTCTCACTGCTCTTGTTTGCAGCCTGGGGTCTCACAGTGGCCTGCTGGGACAGTTTGGGACGGAGCTGCTGCGTTGTTTGCTTGTTGGACAGTTTTTGGGTCAACAGTGCAGGTTTTTGGGATTGTGCAGGAACTCTCTGGGCGAAGTTTGCAGGACACAGGACACGGGCTGGAGCTCCACTGGTCAGCAACCGGCTCTGGGCTGAATTCTGGGRCACAGGGACACGTTTGGGGGCATCCCCTATGGGATTTGCAACCTTCAAAGAGAAACGAGAAGGTGTTCATTGAGCAGCACCACACCAGAATCTTTATRGATATTCAGAATATTCAGGATGGCAAAACCACACAAAGCACTTTAACAGAAACATTGACAATCATGTGTTGAATGGTTGATTAAAAGGAAATTTTGCTTCTACTGCTCCAAAAACTTACCAGGCTTATTTGGTTTTATGAAAACTAGTTAGAAAGCATCTGTATTTCTAAATGGAAAAAATACATAATCAGAGTGATCTTGAACACTGCTGCACGTGTGTATCAATAGCGAATTGACACAGCATTTGCTTTTAAAAACTGCATCTAAAATAATTTGATTATATACACTCGCTTTCTCTTTAAAGGTTCTTAAATACTTAAAGTATAAGGAGGATTTCGCCATCTAATAAAATACGCTAATATTATTCATAACTTAAAGAGTCAGCTCTGGGCTCTATTTTCTCCAATAGAAAGCTACTGAAAAATAAATTACTAATTTGAAATCTGTAGTTAATATGTGATGGGCAGAAACATACCCACCAAGTAAAAACTAAAAACCCCTCTCCCTGAACCAGCCAGAATTTTAATGGCAAACTCCCAGGCATCAAGACCAACTATCCAGCAGAGAAAACTGCTTAGGCAGACGAACATAAACCGCGTATTCCATAGTTTTACCTTAGCAGCGCGGCCGGGGTACGCGGCGTGGTTCTCCTTCATGGTCCTGTCCATAGCGGGAACGGCACGTACGGCTCTGGCTGCGGGCGAGACGGAGCCAACGGAGGATTAGCGAGAGTAGCACAGGAAGTCTTGCATCCCTTATCAATTACCACACCTTACCGATATCGATCCCTTATCAATACCCCCCTGCCCGCCCCCTACAGAACCAGGCCCCGGCGCTCACCCCAGACCCGCCACCTCGGGGCCTCCGCAGCTGTTTGAATTCAAACCGCCGCGCCTTAAATACCCCTTTAAACCCCCGCCGCCCGCCATTGGCCGCCCTCCCGCGGCCCGCGCACGTTGATTGGCTCCTTCCGCGGGCGGCCCGCTCGCCCATTGGCTGCCAGGCGCGCTCCGCCGCGCCGCGAGGGGCGCAAGCGCCGCGCCCGCCCCTCCGCCGGCGTTGTCGCCGCGCGGCGCGTTACGCACTTTGCGTAGCGCCGCGCCCCCCGGCGCGCGCCGCCCGCGCACTTCCCGCCGGCCGAGCCGCCGCTTCCGCTACGCAAATCGCGTAACGCGCCGCGCTCCCACCTGTGGCCGCCGCCGCCTCCGCTCCGGTCCGCGCCCGGGAGCGCCGCCAGGTCAGTCCCGCTCCCGCCAGACCCTCCCCGAGACACCCCCATCCACCCCCGGGCGAGGCCAGGGAGCGGCGCTGCTGCCACCGCGCGAGCGGCCGAGCGCGAGCGGGGCCATTGTGTGGGTGCCCCCCTGGACGGGCCAAGCAGGGCCGGAGCCTCCCGGTGCTTCCCGGCCGAGCGGCCCCGGGCAGCCCCACGTGCCGCCAGCGCTTCAGGGCGAGTGCCAAGTGCCGAGGCACCGCCCGGCCCGGCCTGAGCGACGCGCGGACCCCTCGCATTCAGCCCCCGGCAGCGCCCAGACCCGCGCGGCTCCCGAGGAGACGCCGGGACAGCGGGAGCGCGGCCGGTCAGCGAACGCGGCCCCGTGAGGAGCGCAGCGAGCGCGGCGTGAGGCGCTGCTAGCCCCGAGCCCGCGGGTCCCTGCGAGGCGCCGCGGAGCGAGGAAACTCCAGTCGGCGCTTGGGGCTCGTCAAGAACTGCGATCCAAGGCAACTTTTCACTGTCTCCGCGGTGCTGAAAACAAGAGCGAAGGAGACCCTGGTTGTGTGTGTTGGTGTTTACAAGTGGTTCAGGATAGGTAAAAAGAAGATGTCGGGTCGCCGTGTCGCTGCAGCGTGTGACAGACGACAGCTGCCCCGGGGCATGGCGAGCATGGCAGCCCCGCTGCTCGACCCGCGCCCGCTCCGGCTGCCCTTTCTCGAGGCTGACGTGAGTAGGACTCGGGGAGGGGACGGTTTGCGCTGGGGATGGGGCCGGGCCGGCCCGCAGCGCCGGGCGGCAGCGCCAGCCGCTTCATTCCCAGCCCGTTCACGTCGCCGTGTTTGGGATCCGGGGTCTGGCGGAAGCGGCGCTCCGGAGCTTTGCGGCTGCGACACAAAAGAAGCCCCGGGCTCCCCCCCGCTCCCGGTGGGGGCCGGGCCTGCGCCGCTCCCCCGCCCGCGATCCCGCCCCGAGCGCGGCTCTGCGGCCTCCGCCAAGGCCCCGCCGCCCCCGGAAGGGGGAATGGGAATGGGGATCCCCGGAATAGGGAACGGTGGGATGAACCCTCGGGATCCCCGGAAGGGGAGGAATGGAGAGAGCGACGCCCGGGATCCCTGGAAGGGAGAATGGGGAGAAAGGGACCCTCGGGGATCCCTGGAGGGGAAGACGGGGAGCGGGACCCCCGGAAGGGCAGGAATGGCGAAAAGGGACCCTCGCAGGGGGATAAAGGGGAGGAGGACCCCGGGATCCCCAGGAGGGGGAGAATGGGCATGGGGGCCCCCGGGACCCCCCAATCGGGAATGGGGATGGGGACCCCGGGAATGAGGATGGGGACCCGGCCATCTCCCCCCACCCCTGGGGGGGGCTCCCGCCTCTCCGCCACGTGATGCGGGGGGGGGG
>QVAJ01000166.1:1798854-1809633 GCA_003546035.1 Mixornis gularis
AGGTGGGAAAGACAAAAGGGGTGGGTGGATTAAACAGAGATGGAGGTGGGAAAGACAAAAGGGGTGGGTGGATTAAACAGAGATGGAGGTGGGAAGTGGGTCCCAGCAGAATGGGAACACCAAGCTGGGCAGTGACGAGCACGGGTGTGACAATGTCCAACGTCCATGTCCCCAGCACAGCCTGGCCAAGGCGCTCTACGACAACAAGGCCGAGTGCTCGGACGAGCTGGCGTTCCGCAGGGGTGACATCCTGACCGTGCTGGAGCAGCACGTGCCGGGCAGCCAGGGCTGGTGGCGGTGCTCCCTGCACGGCCACCACGGCCTGGCCCCCGCCAACCGCCTGCAGCTCCTGCCGCCCAGCCCGGCCCGCGGCCAGCACCCCACGGAGCCACCAGCCGCACACAACATCTACCAGGTGCCCTCCGTGCCCTCCGTGCCCTCCGTGCCCAAGGCCACGGTGCAGTCGGCCACCTACGAGAAGATGGAGGGCTGGGTCCATCCCCCGGCCATCCCCGCCCAGGCCGTGTACCAGGTGCCGGCTCTGGCGGCGCAGCTGCTCAGCGAGAGGACCAAGCRCTCCACGCACCAGGTGAGAATAGAGGCAGCTCTAAAAAACCACAGATATTATTGTGAAAACAATCGCTGGGAGCGGGGAAAGCGAGATTTTCGGTGCGGTTTGGAGTAGAAGAATGATGGTGTTTAGGAAACTCGCATTAATTTATAGCGTCGTGTGAGAAATGCTGCTCTGGGCAGCAGATGAGAGTCTCTATATAGTCTGGACTCCCTCGCCTCTCTGACAGTTTAAAACAGCTGCAAAACAGGGCAGGAAGTAAAGAATATACCATTTGTTTGGGAGAATCTATAAATGATTTACAAAGTTAAAATAACAAGACACAGAACTTTCTCCTGTCATGGGCCAGAGCACGCAGCCATCCGGAGTCCTCTGGGCACACGTGGGGTCTTTGCATCCCTCTGCACAGGAAACATTATTAATAAATTTTTAAAAAATCACCCTTTGGCGTGTGATTGCTGGGTTAGGTCTGGTTTTTACTGTCTCCAGCAGCTCAGCAAGCTCAGAATGCTGCTGCTTCTCTCTTGTGCTGTCACTAGGCTTGCACAAAGTCTGTCCCTGCCAGACATGCAGGAGGACACAAAGTTTTGTGTCCTCRACCAGTTTCTCTCCCAGCTCGTTTTTGCTGCTGCTGAGACATTGACCAAGGTGTACAGGAGGAGAGCTGCCACCAGTTCCCCCAGTTATCGAGAACAAACTGGTTTCCCAGGGTTTCATTACAGCTCCCTGGCCTGGCTCTTCTTTCTCCCAGCTCCTCGTGTTTGACACTCAAACAAAACACATACATGGAACATGCAATTTGATTACATGTTGCTGTTTTTTTTAAGATCAAAACCTTGTGATTTCTTCTGGAAAAAATGAGTGGGGAATGTTTTTTAATGAAAGGGAAATAGAGCAGGTGGGGACAGGGTTGAAGTGTGAGATTTTGTTCAGTTCCGTGAGCTCTCCAGCCCTGGGTGGCTTTTTATTCTGTGTATGGAAATCACATTAGAAATTCTAATTGAAAGAGGAAAAGGAAGAAAATTCAGCTATACAGTGGTTTGGGCTGATTTAATGATCGTTTGATTTATGGGGCTCATTCAGCCACCTTTCCTCCTGCTGTGTGGAAGGCCAATCATGGAAACCTCCTTGCTGCATCCTGCTGGGTGGCAGGTGGGTGCTGGAAAACAACAAAATCAGGCCATTCCTGCTGACCAAAACCTCATTTTTTAGCTCTGCAGCTGCAGTGCACAAAACCATAACTCAAACTGAGTACAGCTACAAGAGACTCTTTTGCACTTGCTGTGATCTGATTTCTCCACATTCCCGACCCTAAAGGAGCCGTTTGCAAASTGAATCAGAGACTGGCATCAATTTTTCCATGTTGTGCCAGCAAATCAGGTGGAAAATGTCATCTATTCATTATGTGGATGAATGGTCTGGCAGAAGAGCTCCTTGGCTCTCCCTGTCTCATCTCATGAATTTATCCACCTACGCCGTGCCTAGTCTAAGAATGAAAGGAAATGAAGAATGAGAAAGAAACGTGCCAGCCTCTGATTATTATCCAGAAGTTGAGAGTGGGGCTGCCCGTGGCACAGTGTCCCTCCCAGCTGTCCCCACACCAGCTGCACCCTGGTGGTCACAAGCTGTCCCCAAGGCAGGGGAGCTCAGGGAGCACAGGACGATCCAGACCATCCCACAGAGATCCCGTGGCACAGCTGGCAAAGCTCCTGGCATACTCAGCTGTCCTCTGAGCAGCTGGGAAAAGCCACTACGAGTCTTTGAGGGAGCTGGTTGAAAGCAGYGAAACAAAAAGGAATCCCTCAGAGCCTGGGTGATTTCACCCCACAGAGAAACCTCATTGCTTCTGCCTCACACACAGGGCACCTTCTGGTTCTACTGCCACTGACAGGACTTGAAAAAGTACCAAGATGTGACATCCAGCGAGTTTCCTTTTCGCTGGATTCTCAGATTTGTCCATCTGGAAGCAGACCTGGGTTTTCCTGACACCACTTATCTTTTATCCTTTCATTCAGGGAAAAGGTCCTAACCCAGCATTCATATTTTGTGACATTAATCGTGTCCCACAGGTCTGGTCATGGCTGCTCAAATCATGTTTTAATCAAACAGGAGAATCTGACTGCAAAGATATAATTCCCATACTGGACTTCCCTGTTTATGGAGCTGGACAGGACATCAAGGTTYACTCCTTCCAAATGAGTCAGTCTTTCATAACTACACAATAATGCTCAGCCTGCACTTTTTTGCTGCTCTTACATTAAATTGGCTTGACCCAATGACTGTGGGCTTGGAGAAGTTGAAATTTCCCCACTTCCTTTTTTAAGTGGTTCTGCTTTTGGGCAGTTTAAGGGTTTAAGTGATAACTGCAGCTGGATTTTCCTCAAATCTTTTCTGTCCCATGGTTAGTAAGGCAGATTGTCTTTGATATGTATGTGCCACTTCAGATTTTACCTAAAATGTACCAGAAATGCTGGCAAAGGAGAATTATTTGGGAATAAACATCCTATTGCTTGTAAGGTCAGCTCCTGTCTCTCACTTTCAGTGAAGAGCTGAAGATTTTTATCACTTAAGAGTGATTACTCCAATAGGGGATTATTCAGCTAAATGACTTTTCAAAGCTGTGCAGAGCTTCCTGCCAATGCCGTTTCATTTTAATTTTCTTTTTCTCCTCTCCAAGCACCTGTTTACCCTCCCGAGAGCCTGCCGGGCTTCAACCCCGAACATCAGGGGGGATGTGTACGATGTCCCCTCCCCACAGCACCGCGGGTCCCCGCTSGCACAGGTGAGTCCTGCCCCGCTCCCTCCACCCTGCGGCACCTCAGAGCAGATCTGCAGCTCTGAGAAGAAAATAATGGGGTTTTTTTAGCTCAAAACCTCAGTTCTCCTGAGCTTCTTAGGAATTTAGAGCGATGTGTCTTAAATCTGGCGCGTTTCTAAAGAACGCTTCTGTTTTTTTCCATCAGTGGGGTGCTTCCCCCTGGATTCCGAGGCAGAGAGGTTGACACGACCGATGTTTTACTGAATTCTCTGGATCAGTGACAAGCTCTCTGGCTCGGAATCCATGAGGAAATGTGGGGGTGTCATTTSGGGGTGTTCAGAGAAGAGTCACAAGTGCATGTTCAGCAAGAAATTAAATGTCACCCCCACCGCCCTCCTGGGAAAAACACGCCCTGGATTTGGTCACGTCACCGTGAGGTGTCCCGTTACACAATCCTGTCCTCGGTGCTGTCCCACTCCCCTGGGGTCAGTCAATGTCACATTTCCTCCACGTCTGAGCCTGGGCAGGTCACCAGGATGGGACAGGCACAGCCCCAGCCCCGTCCTGTCACCTTCCACACAAAGGTGTGAGTGGCACTGGGGCAGGTCCAGGGGCCTCCCCAACCCTGCTSCTCCCTGGCGGTGCAGGGTTGACCCCAGCCCATTTTTATCACAGATTTCCCTCTGCTGATCCCTGCTCAGCCCCAAACCTACTCATGTATGGCCCAAAGCTTTTGATCCCACTCAAGGCCCTAAAAAGGCTTTAAAAAGGATCAAAATAAACCATTTTCCCCCCTCTTTGAGCAGAGTGGTGCCACCCCTCCCAGCACACGGAAGGGCTCCATGCTGGGCAGATCCACTGAGAGCTTCCAKGCAGAGCAGAAGCAGCTTTACAACATCCCATCCAAGCCAGAAAAAGCAGGAGCTGGCAGCCAGAARGACTCACCAGCAGGCAATGTAAGTAAGGCTTGGTGGGCACAGAATAATCTGTCRCTCCTGGGATGCCTGGCTTGGAGCAGGGACAGGTTTCCCATCTTTTCCCCACTGTTTCTTACACAACAAATGGTCCTGAATTTCCCTTTTCCAGCTTAGACTCCAGCTGTACACACATATATCGGTATCGAGCAAAATTTAAATTCATTGAAGAAGTTTGAGCAGAGTCAGTGGTGTCTGTCASTGATTTATTGCTTGTCAGGGTGTGCATGTGAATGGGAAAATCAAGTGTCTACAGATTTCACTGGSTGGGGACTCTGCTGTAGGATCTAATCACCTGTGCTCCAAGTATTTTACCTTTTATAWGTGCAGCTTGTGCATGTTAGAAAATAAAAAATACAGGCAGCCTTTCCATGGTGCTGCTCCGTTGACATCAGTGGAGCTGCACACATTTATGTGCTCTGAGAATCAGTTCTGTCTCTCATTCTCATTTACAAAGATGGTTTGAACCCTCTGTGCTCTCTTGCAGTTATATGATGTCCCTCCCAAAAGAGAATTTGATGACTCAGAAAACAAATCTCAGAAGAAGTTCCATTACAACACTTTGCCAAACCCTCGGAAGTCCGAATGGATTTACGATATTCCAGTGTCCCCTGAGAATTCCGGATTCAAACCAAACCCTCCTGGCCGGTCTGTGGAGAAGCAGGTGCTGTATGACATTCCCCCAGCCAGGTACAAGGCTCCAGCCACAGCCAGCGAAGCCAAGGCTGGAAATCCACAGCTTTATGACATTCCACCGACCCAGAGGAAATTGCCACACCCAGAAATCCCCCTGTACGACGTTCCGTCCTCACGGGACCTGCTCCTCMTGCCACACAACGGCAGCTCTGAGGTGCCCCCGAGCCTCCTGGCTGCCAAGGCTGAGAGTCAGATCTCTGAGGAGAACGTTTATGATATTCCCAAAGGTTTGCCCAGTGCTGGGCACTCCAAGAAAGAGGTGGAAAACAACAGTGATGGTTCTGGAGACCAAACACAGGGGGCTTCTCCACAGCTCTCYAAGGATGCCAAGTCAGAAAATGACAGTTTGTGTGTCTCTAGTGTGGACAGCARAGGCAGCACTCTCTCCTCATCCTCCAGCTCTTCTGCTGAGTCGTTTTCTACGCTGTCACCATCACCAGAGCCTGTCCAAGAAATCAAACTGGAGCTGGAAGCAGCCATTGAGACCCTGACTTGGCTGCAGCACGGCGTGTCCAGCTCCATTGCCAGTTTAATGATCTTTGTCAGCAGCAAGTGGAGATTGCAGGAGCACCTGGAGAAAAGCCTGGAGGAGATCCACAGAGCAGTGGACCACATAAAGGTGTCACTGGGAGAGTTCCTGGCCTTTGCTCAAGCCCTGAAGGGAAATGCCTCCAAGCTCACGGATAACAACCTGCAGGCCAGAATTAAAAAACAGCTGGAAATCCTCATGAACTCCTACGAAATAYTGACAGAAACGAGGGAAGCTCTCAACAGCTGCAGCTGGTCCCTGGAGGCTTTGGTGCTCAGGCAGCCCCAGAACAACCCTGATGACCTGGATCGCTTCGTTATGGTGGCCCGGACCATTCCAGAGGACATCAAGAGGTTTGTRTCCATCATCATCGCCAACGGGAAGCTGCTCTTCAGGAAGGATGAGAAAGAACAAGAAAAGAAGCAGCCAAAAGTGAWCCTGGAATGCAAAATGGCAAAACAAATCCCAGTGCCAAGAAGAGTAGAAATCGAGTCACTCCAGAGGAATGCTCCTGAGAAATCCAGCCAAAGCCGGGTCCCTATGGAGAAACCAGAAGAAAATTCCACTGAGGATTGTGATTATGTGCAGTTACAGGTCAGTGACAGTGGGGYTCCTCTCTGTATTCTTCACCCTTTGCAGATATTGGACTGTTAACTATCAGCACTATTTTACCTTTGCACCAGTGCCACATTCAGTTTGYGCTACATCCCATTTTCCAGACTTTACGTAGATCTAGGATTTTGTGATAGTGCTGGATGGCACATGTACAGTGAGCAATAATGTTAATCATTAGAGAAAACAAAACATTTTTATCATTCTTGCCAGTTTAAATTCATTTATGAAGCAGGATTTGGGAATTAGCAACTCCTTACTTCCCTTTTCCCTCACAGTTCTCTGCCTGCCACTACATTTGTGTTTGGCATGACAAGAGATGTTCCCTCCTAACTTGAGGTGTGTTGTGGAAATCCTGTTTTCATAGAAATTAAACTCTGKGAATTATCACATTTAGTTGTTAGAATAATTCTGGATGATTGCTAGAATCTCCTTAGAATGACTAAAATATCTACTAAGAATATCTGCCTTAGTTTCCCAAAGAAGTGCTGGCTTGTCCTTAAAATTTAGGGAAATTTCCTTGAAATGTTTTGTTAATGTTGGTTTCAGTCTCAGATCTTGCAGGATCACGTTTTTAGGAGGAAATTTAGGCTCCTTCTAATGAATTCCCCATTTCTATTTATAACATGAAGGCTACAGAACAAGTAGTTGCTTCCCCATGAAATAAGTGAAAACCACATTTATATTTAAATACTTGATGTAGTTGTTTCAACTTCGCCTTCATTTCAATTTGCAACAGGCACAGAAAGTCATTTCAGGTAAAGAAGTAGCAAAGAAGAGTACAGAGCCAAACCTAAAGGTATTTCTGACTTTGAAARTATTATTTATGAGGGCTTTTAGTCCCTGATTTCTGTGCTCACTAAAACTCAGAGTAATTTGTATTCAGACACAGATCTCAATACATAAAGAGCTATTTGCTTCTCAGAGATCATTTTCCCAGAATTACTGCTGARAACCTGTGAAGAACACTTATTTTCCTCAAACAAACAACTCCAGTTTAAAGTCATACAGTTTATTTTATTGCCTTTCAGCATCATTTGGGATAAGGCCGTGAAAATCAGTATTTCAAAGTATCTTGTCATGCACTGGCACAAAATTGCCTCTTATTTTGTGCATTTTAATCATTCATAACCCTGATTAAGTCCATTAAAGATCAATGTTTTGTAYTATTTGAAAGCTTCAAGGCCAGAACGTGTAAAGGATTGGTGTTTGGCTGCAGCACTTCGTGTGCTATCCATTTTTAAAACTGTATTTAGGGGGGAAAAAAAGGCAATCAGGAGAATTTCCAACACTTYATGGAAAGAGAAATTACTGTAAAGGCTCCAGGGTGGGGAGACTTGGAGACCACAAGGATTTAGGGTASAKCAACCAAAAAAGAAAAGRAAAAAMCMAMCMAAAAAAACCCAGTGTGTTTGACGCCAGGCTGAATTTATCTTTATTTTAACCCTTCCTCCAGGTTTTGCCATGTGCAAAAAAGACTGAAAATCCCGGCAGGCAGGAGCCAGGCAGGAAAATCCCCCTGCCAGARCACTGCAGGCTGTGCTTCGCCGCCCTGCACAAAGCCATCAGCGTGTTCACCACCAGCCTCAGCAACCAGCAGCCCCCCGAAATCTTCATCTCCCACAGCAAACTCATCATCATGGTGGGGCAGAAGCTGGTGGATTCCCTGTGCCAGGAAACGCAGGAGAGGGAGGCGAGGAGCGACGTCCTGCACAGCAGCAGCCGCTTCTGCAGCCTCCTCAAGAACCTGGCCCTGGCCACCAAAACTGCCGCCCTCAAATATCCCAAYGCTGAGGCCACCAGGGAGCTGCGGGAGCAGACGGAGGAGCTGGCCAAGTACACCCAGCAGTTCAGGGCCATGATGGACTGAGGCACCCGCYGCTGCTGCTGCTCCTCTCGGCACCRCGTCGCACTCAGAATTCCCACCAGGAATTCTCCAGGTGAACTGTTAGCAGGTGAAGATCCCCCCACTCAGAATTCCCACCAGGAATTCTCCAGGTGAACTNCACTCAGAATTCCCACCAGGAATTCTCCAGGTGAACTGTTAGCAGGTGAAGATCCCCCCACTCAGAATTCCCACCAGGAATTCTCCAGGTGAACTGTTAGCAGGTGAAGATCCCCACACTCAGAATTCCCACCAGGAATTCCCCCGAGTGAACTGTTAGCAGGTCAAGATCCCCTCGGCTCAGAATTCCCACCAGGAATTCCCTGCGTGAACTGTTAGCAGGTCAAGATCCCCCCACTCAGAATTCCCACCAGGAATTCCCCGGTGAACTGTTAGCAGGTGAAGATCCCCTCGACTCAGAATTCCCACCAAGAATTCCGTGGGTGCCAGTGAAGATCCCCACAATCAGAATTCCCACCAGGAATTCCCTGGGTGCACTGTTAGCAGGTGAAGATCACCACACTCAGAATTCCCACCAAAATTCCCACCAGGAATTCCCTGGGTGCTAGTGCAGATGAAGATCCCCCCACTCAGAATTCCTACCAGGAATTCCCCAGATGAACTGTTAGCAGGTGAAGATCCCCACACTCAGAATTCCCACCAGGAATTCCCCGGGTGAACTGTTAGCAGGTGAAGATCACCACACTCAGAATTCCCACCAAAATTCCCACCAGGAATTCCCTGGGTGCCAGTGCAGATGAAGATCCCCACACTCAGAATTCCAACCTGGAATTCCCTGGGTGCCAGTGAAGATCCCCCCACTCACAATTCCCACCAGGAATTCTCTGGGTGCCAGTGAAGATCCCACACTCAAAATTCCCACCAGGAATTCCCTGAGTGCACCGTTATCAGGTGAAGATCCCCACACTCAGAATTCCCACCAGGAATTCCCYGGGTGCACYGTTAGCAGGTGAAGACSCCCCACAGCAGCTGATGCAGAGAATTAAATCTGCACTTTCTTCTCCACTGTTCACCTCCTGCCTGAAAATGTCATTGTCACGGGAATGTGTGCTGTGTATTGGAGCAAAAGTTGTTTATTTTTGGACTGATTTCTTATTCATTGTTCTCTATGTATGTCTGATAAATGTATTTCCCCTTTTGTTTTTTCGATTCCTGTAAAGTCTCTCTTTAAATGTAGCTGCACAATGTTCTGTAACTTATGATATCCCAACATCGATTGTTTCCTGAGGACTTTAYTCAAAACTTATAATTACAGAATTGTTTTGGTTTTTTTTTAAACATCTGCAAAGCTAATTTTTGGTTTTAACAAATGCAACACGGTACAAAATCTGGTCAATAGGAAATGCACCAGGCTGGTACCTGAGCACAAAAGAAAAGTTTAGGAGAAGTCCTGACTCCTGATAAATCTACAGTGAGCACATCATCCTCTGTCACAGCCCAGAGCTCTCAGAGCATTTCTCGAGCTGGGGAAAAAAAAAATATTTCAGTCACTAAACGTGCAAAGGCTCTGGACMAGCTCTTCCCACATTTGCAAAGGTGATGTTATTCCCTGCTGGAATCCCAGCGAGTTCCACCCAGCGCTGGGGAAGCTCCCAGGGCTCCATCCCAGCCCTCAGAGCCTCGGGCTGTGGAGCTTTTTAACTTTATCCCTCAATCCACTGGACGTGAAAACTTCTGGATGTGACAAAGACACTGCTGATTGTAGTTCTCCTAATTGATTTATTTTGCGGCTTGCATCCGCAAGGCCAAGGCCGGGGCCGTGCTGGCGATGTTCGCCCTCAGAAGGGACAATTAGCGGCGTGAGGGGACCCGACCCGCTCCCCTCTCCGCGTCCTCTCGCTGGAGTTTTCCTTGTCACCCCCCTGTTTCCGGCGTGATTTATCGCCGACATGGGTCACTTCCATCGCGACATCGCTGTCGCTGTTTGCACACTCAGGACAGCGGTCGCATCCCACCAGGAATTTGTGAGCATTAAACTCGCTCCGGCACCACCCGTGCCCGTGACATCGCTGAGGGCGGGACGCGCCTCCCCAGCGCACCCGCCAGCCCGGACCGCCTCGGGARCGCCTCATTTGGCCCTAAATCCTCCCCAAATCGGTGTCCCGGGGCATGTCCTCATAAAAACAAGGGATAAACCTACGGGAAAGGGGCGGGAAGGGCGCTGGGAACCCCCCCGCGCTGAGTTGGTACATTCCTCGCGCCCCCCATCCCGGCGCGATGGGCTCTCCCGGCCCGGCCCGGCCCTTCGCCGGTGGCCACGCCCCCAGCCGCCGGTTGCTACGCAACAGAGATCGCTGCTAAGTGATCGTTGCTAAGCAACAACGCCATCGGAGTGCGCCGGAAGAGGCTCGGCGTCCCCGGAAGTGCGGGAGGGAAAGAGAACCCGGAAGCGCGATGGGATGCGATGGCGGCACCATCCCCAAGCGGCACGAGCTGGTCAAGGGGCCCCGCAAAGTCGAGAAGGTCCTGATGRGGCTCCGTGATGGGCGGGGGGATGTGGGGGGAGGAAGTCCCGGCCCGTTCCGCGCTGCTGCGAGCCGGACATGGCGCTCTTAGCGCTGCAGCGTCTGGACAATGGAGCCGGGGGCGGTGACAGCGGCTGGAGCCCCGCGGGACAAGAGGCCACCGGCACTCGGCCTGTCCCAGCCATGGTGTCCGCGGTTCTGGCACTACTGAGGGGCCCTGGGGGCTGTGTCCAGTTCTGGATCCTCATGGTCAGAGAGTCCTGGAGGG
>QVAJ01000167.1:0-18869 GCA_003546035.1 Mixornis gularis
TGTTATTCCTACTCCCAAATCTTTGCCTGAGAGCCGTTAATTGCAAAAATTAGAATTTGGCGGGGGGTGTGGGGTTTATATTCTCTATTCTAAGGGGAACCCCAGTTTCCCTGGCAGATACCTGTCTTTCTAACCAAGACAAATGTGTTACAGGAAAAGTGACCATTTCTTTCAAGGAGGTAGGAAGAAGAAAGTAATTTAATTTTCTAGTATTATTTTTACCAAGAAAAGGAATTATACACGTTGATAGGTAACAGTCTCCAGAATTATAGTAAAATACGGATTAAATATAATACAAATAAAGCCATCTCCCTGAGTACTTTATGTTTGTGTATGCCTGGCCTTTTTTTCTTATTTAGTCAACATTTCCCAAGCAGTGGATCAATCATTTCTGCATCTTGTCTGCAATCACACAGAAACATTTTAGAGTAGAGAGGATGAGTGATGAGAACTTCAAACACATACTGGGGCAACTCTATTCCTTACCTTAATACAAACATACAATACTCACAATATCCTTTATGGTCACAGAAAAAGATGTTGGATAAGAGATTTTCTAATAAAAAATACCATTCAGACAGAGTCAAGGTAAACAACCTCCTCTGCTCCCCTCTCTTGACCTTGTGGAGGTCTGTGTATGGTAAGTCTGTAAAAAATAGTTCACAGAATTCACAGGCCTTTTTCATATCAATGGGTTTGGTTTTGGCATAATATGAAATGATTGGCAGTGTTGCCTGTTCTGACATCCTTCAGCTAGTACTCCAGCTCATGTAAAACACGAGCCCAGAAGCTGACCAGAAGCAATGATATAGTCTTGCTCGTAGAATAACATTCCTCTCAAAATACATTGCCTGCTGTGCACCCCAGCTCTTGTAACAGAGAATTTACAAACAGAGCTTAGAAAGTGGTCAGGCTGGAACATTAAGCAGGATCCTGCAAGAAAGCTCCAGTGAGGTCTGGGGCTCTGCAATTCTTTCATAGCTGAGAGGGTAGCATTACTGGAAACATCTTCAGTTTATATCCTTGTAAACAGCTTTCCATGCTCAGCATAAACCAACCAGGAGCCACATTCTCCCCCCTGGCTCTTTGGCCAGTGTGAGTGCATTTCATTTTCTGTGGGACATTTGTGAAACAGGAACCACAGAAGCATTTCCAAGGAAGTCAGCAATTGCCTAACCTCCTGCAAGTGTACTGTTCAGAATTTAAACTAATATCACCCTTTCTTTAGTCTGTGGACATTGCAGCAAATCTTCCTTCTTGTATTTGTTCTCCAGGCCCCACTAGTTCCAGCAGCTCAGAGTGTGGAGAAAGTAGTTATGTGATAGACGAAACCTTCAGTCTCACTGATTCAAAGATAAAAATAGAATTAAGTCAGGTGTGTGTGATACACCTCGGATCCAAACTACTTAGACACTTATTTCTTAGGTGCTGAGTGAATACAAACACAACGTGGCATGGGAGCAGTGAAGATGCACATTTATACTGGCTTATATGACCGGGATGAAGCACAAAAATGGGGCAAAAGGAAAAAGCAAACAGGGAAATCTCTTTTGATTTCCTTAATTTCTGTTTCCCATTGAATCTACACACATCCTGAAATGATTTAGAGACAGTGCATTTGCTATATGACAATTCAGGGCCCTAACCACTGGATTCTGGAAGAGATTTTATCTGGACATTTGTAGAAACAGGCCTTTTTCTCGCATGTGGAGGTGAAGCTATGACAAACAAGGCTTGACCAAGTGCTGTTCAAGAGATGCTAGCTAAGGGGTCTCAAGAAAATTATAAGATAGAAAAACCAAAACACAACTGAATATGTGACATCAAAACTTCTCACTTCCCTTTCTTCATCTTTAATTATTTCTCTTTCTAAAATACTCTAAGGGGCTGGGGAGAAAAGATCTGTTTTCAAGAAGGAAGTAATGAAATAAATCTGGTGAAATAAAAAATCTCTAGAAGATAAAGAAAACCTGGAGATAGTTCTATGTAAACAGAAAACCTGATGTAGAATACCAAAAGATTTTGTTTAAATGTTGTGCAATTTAAAATAACTCATCTTTTTTTCAACCTGTAAATCAGTTTCTCTGTGAAATGTGGAAAAAAAGATCCCACCCTACTCTTAAGATATATATATGAGCACAGAAAAAGTTTCCTGTTTGTCAAGATCTAATTCTCTAGTCAGCAAAGCCACTTTATGGTAGAAGTATAAGTCACAATTTGTTTACTTGAATATTTTTTTTTATTCCTAGCAATTTTGTAATTTTGATATTCTTTGTGATTTTTTTCCTGTCTCAAAACACTAAGAAATTTGATTGAGAACAATACATCAAAACAAATCAATGCATGTGAGTAGCCACAATCATCACGTTGCTTATCTTTCTCTGTGAAACATTAGGCAGCTGCTGTCTTTTAGTGAGGAGGGAAAACAAAGACATGTTAGTATTCCTGTGCACATTTTTTATTTCACTTAGCAGCTGATTTTAGAAAAAGAAAGAAACAGAACTGATCTGATGTCTTTCCTCTCAAGATCAACCCATATCCTTCCTGCCCTAGGAAGAGCAGGTGAATAAAACACAAGACATTTGCCACTTCTATGTCTTCCATTAGCCAGTTTATTCCCTTACCTCCCTGAAAACAACAGGAACAGACTCCAGCAAAGTGATTTGTTCAGTGGAGAAGTGAAGTCAAGAGAATCTGCTCAGGCATTTTGGCATAGGCACACTAAGCGTTGAAAAACCCCTTCTGCAAAGGACTGTTTTTCTGGCTCTGCAAGTAGGTCTGTAGGGAGCAATTTTCTCTTCCGATGTGTGGCTTGTCCTCACATGGAGAAGTGCTAGTTGCATCAGGCTTGTTAAAAGAAAAGCAAGATAGAGAAGGGGAAGCCAAGGAGAGTGCTAGCAAAGCAGGGGAAGCACAGTCTGAAAAGACAGCCAGGCAGCAGGCACTGTGACCCAGGAACTTGCACACCAAAAGGGCATGTCAGGGAAATGGTTTGTGTGTCAGGCTGATGTCACAACCCCACCACTTTGACCCAATTTGCAGTTTCCTGATCAGCTGCATGATGGCACAAGGGAGATTTTAGATTTCCTATCCTGTGGTTTGTATAATCTAAGTTGACCTGTCCCAACTGGGCCCAGTTCCCATGTATCAACAGAAGAGGAGAGACATGGTGAGGACTTGGGAACTTGCTCTGACCCCTCAAAATGAGAACTGTGGTGCAGGTGGGCACATTGCAACCTCAACTTCGAGTTGCACCTAGATTGGAGTGGGAGGAGGTAGCCAGGGTGTCTATAAAAGGTTGCTGCAAACATCATTCCATGTAATAAATGAAGGCAGAGCAGTATAAACTCGGGATAAGAAGTTGTCAAGACTGACAAACACCTAGGAAATGCTGACACCTGATCAATATCAGGCACATTTTAGAAGTTTGAATGAGATGTCAATGATGTAGGTAATAACTGTAAGCACATACAGAAGCTCTTTAGACTTCTGCCACCAACTGCTAACTCCCAAGTGAAAGGTGTGGTGTGGTTGACTGGCCAGCATGAAAGCAAGGCTTATGAGAAACATGGACTTTCTGTTCCTGTCTCTGCCATTTCTGCTGCCATTTCTTTATACACATAATCCTGCTGCATTCTTGAGACCTGCTTAAAAAAACTGCTTTTTTGTTATATTTATTATAAGTTGCAATGATGCAGTGATGTTTGTGTATGGACAATGACATGCTCTCATGGCATTTGTGACCCTTGCCACATGCCACAGCAGGATACATGTATCCCCCCTCTCCCTCTGCCCCAAGGTGTATGGTTGCTTCGTTGAACTTATATTTCCAGAGTGACCTTGAACACAAGATGCAGATATCACCCACTTTTGCCCAACTTTCATGGCACTGGTGGTGCCTGCAAACCCCCCACCTGCAGGGGAAAGAGTGTACCAAGCCTCCTGCTCCAAGGAAAGATATGCTTGTAACACTAGCTAATGAAATCACCCAAGATAAGCAGCTAGGATCAAATGGTTCTGCATGATTTATGTTAGCCACTGAACAATGCTTCTTATTCTATGGACAATTCTTTTGAGATATATTTCTCTTTTGTTCTGCAAAGGACAGCAAAGCTGCAATAATGCAAAGTTAAGAAACTTAGTATCCCTTTGGTTCAGTATTCTCTGCTCTCTGGAGAGACTCCCAGAGTCAGGATGCTTGTATTTACCTTCATAACAAATAGCAGTGATTAAATTTGTATTACTTCAAATGTTTTTGTCGTACGTCTCCCATTAATTTGCCCTGTGCACAGAAGTCAGCTGAGTCAGCTTTCATCACTTCAAAACCATACCAAGGGAGGAATGGAAGTGCTTGTTTTGGGCATTTCCCAAAACACAAAAATAGTAGTGATAAAAATATTGAAGACATGTGGTGGGCTTGTGTCTGGAGATGTAGCTGAGACTAAGAATATGTAGACATGTAATTTGTCTCCCAGGGTGAAATATGTTAATTCTTTGAGGCTGTAAGAAAACTAGAGATTTCTTTTTCCAAGCAAGAGTTCACATAATTGTGTTGTCATGTAATATGCATTAAATATAATAAAATTAATAACCTAGGTATCATAAAGTTTAGAAGGTAGTTAAATATTAATTCTTCATGCATTTGAAATTATCATGAAGGGAGAAAAGGGGGCACCACTTAGGCTGTGGCACCAAAGTTATAAAGTTAATTGCTTTTCTCATCCCCCACCAGGAGGGTTAACAGAAGATATTTTTCAGATACAGTGGAAAAGGGAGGTAGTGGAATTTGAACAAGTGCAGCATGACATTTCCTTGCAATAGATTCCTGTTACAGTTATGTAAGATCAAGAAAGACAGCAGAGATGGTGCGAACCAAGGGTTTGTTTTGCCTGACACAATGGAAAAGTTGTTCAATACTGGTTCATCTCAGCAAAGCTATTATCCTTTGAATGCTAGAAAGGTCAGCTGGGGTTATCTGCTGCACAAATACTGTCTGCCCAAACTCATGGTGTGCTCTTGCACCGTTCCTTCTGAAACAATATGTGGGCCATTGTTTATGAATCTGGCTGCTATGAGTCAGTCCTCTTCTCTGTCCCCCTTTTACATGGCCTGTAAACAACTTTCCAGATGGGCTGATATCTCACTGTTGATGGACAGCTCTGCATGAACATCCTTTTGTGTCACCCCAATGGAAGAGGTGCGTGGTACAGCTGCTCTGCCTGCACAGTGGTGTGTGGGAACCTAAAGATGGATCTAGCTGGTACACACTGGCTGGAATCCAAATGGATTTGGATATCCTGCTTTGCTCTGATGTGTAATTGAATATTTCTGGAAGATTACGGGTGAGAAAGATATGTAAAGAATAATAAATAGTGTTTGCAAGAAATTTAAATCCACTTACCTGATCACTAGGCTGAAATAAAGGACCGTTTCTGGATGTGATTCTGCTGTGAATTAGTACAGTCATTTCATTTTTAAAAGCTTGACTTTCTTCACTAATAACATGTTTGTAAAATAGTTAACTGCCTTTCCTGGCATTGTGTGTGGTGGAAGCTACATTTTTAATTCTAAATGTACCCTGTTCATGACATTGTTAGGGAAAATGGTGTTTCTGCAAGGTAAAGTGAGATTTTACATCTGGCATCCTGTTAAAATCTTTTAAATCAGGTTCTCTCTCTGATAAAAGATGCTGACCTGCACTTTTCAAGAGATTAGTCAAGTTTCAGGAGTATATAAATWTTTTATTACTGTAATTTACATGAGTAATGTCATCAGGATTCAGTCTTCATTGCACTTAACTGCACACTGCAACAGAGATTAACATGGATTGCTTCTTAATGCAAGTAATTAATTCAGTTTGCCTTATTGTAAAAGTGGCTTTGGCATTCGAGTTCTTGATGTGTAAGTAGCCAGGTGCAGACAGCACTGACCATTAAAAACAATGTATTATTGATTGATGTAGACTAAACAAAAATGCAATTTAATTATTAGAAAATTAAGTCTTGGCTGGTTTATACTGATCCTTAAGGATCATTAGAGGGCAAAGTTGAAGTCTGAACTTTTCTACAGGTTGACTAACATATGTACCAGTACACCCTATTATTCCCGTTGTTGGGTGACAATGAAGTAATATTGAGGAAGATATTCACTGGAATGAAAATATAAATATTTCTTTGTAATTAGAATTCTGTCTTTGTGGCAGCATTTTTTTCTCTAAGCAAATAATTGCCTTAATCATACTTCTCAAGGACCTTGGATGAGTCTAAAAAAAAAAAAATCGACATTACTGTGATAAAATTTGGTCTTCGCTTGTCAGGTCCAATATGTGTTTTCTGGTAGATAAGAATCTATCTCTTGAACTCATGGTGCCAAGTGACATCCCTGTTGACAGAAACAGGAGAGTTCTTCAGATAAAGACAGATCCTAAATTGTGAGAATTTACCTACTTGAAGTTGTTTTGAAACAAGTAAAAATATGATGAATTTTCCTTTGCAGGCATTTCTGTTTCTGCATGAGATGTACTCCAGTGTCCAGTGCTGATATTCCAGTTTTTCACTTCAAGATGAGCAGAAGGGATGGAAGTAAATAAAACAGAAGTGTCCAGAAATATTTATTATAGTTTATCAATGAATTCACGTAATGTGTTTTTTCTCATTTGAAACTGTAGGCTTTTTGATAGGTAATAAACATCTTCTAAAACATGTTTGTCAACCAAGCTGCTATTCAGTGAAAAAATTGTTTTGGAAAAACTGATTTTGATGTTTGGGTGAATATTTCTTAATCAATACTGACATACAAAAAGACAGTCTTGAGTTGTGTGAGCTTGTCTTGAATTATTATCAGTTCTGTGTGCAGAAAATGTCCATGCTATCAATAATACCAATGTGTGAGAGAATTCCCTCTACTCTATTACCTGTCATCTCTACTACAGCATCTGAGCAGTCACCCTTTAATTGCTTGGAAGTGTTTTGCATTTCAGTAAGTGTTCATAATTAGGCATCTCCTGATCATTGAATTGACACTCTTCAACTCTGCATCGCTGAAGTAACAAGAGTGAACAGCAATCTGTTAAGTTATGCTTTAAACAGAGGTAAATTTGGCTTAAACCACTACTACTTGTCAGCTAAAATCAAATCCATGCTTCTTACCAGATTTTTGTGCCATTGTAAGATTGCTGGATACTCAAATATAAAATCATGGGATGCCTCTGAGAAACTTCCTTAACTGTGTTTCACAGCATGCAGAACCTTTGATAGACTGACATGTGCACAGCTCTTACTTCATTGCACAGGGAGCTCAGAATAGACCTTCTGGGAGAACCTGAGCTGATGCCAGAAATTCAGATGTGCCCAACTCTCCTTAAGAAACAGCACAAAATTTTTACATACTGCAAGCAGGATCACATTTTTTCACAGCATGGGGATTGGCCTCCAAAATGCCAACATCACCTAAAATGAGCTAGATGCAGCAAAAAGCAAGTTTCTGCTCTTGCCAGGACTGCTTTCAACCACCTTTTCTGACTGCAAGAGGCATCACTTCCTCTTGGAGCAGCCGCTTTCCTCCATGTCAGCAGAATAGTGACAGATCATGGGTTGAAATTATTGCAAATCTGGCACTTATTTTTCCCACTTTTTAGCCTAAAACCCACTTTTGACTGGGTTTCTAGGGCTTTGTGTCAAACAATAAGATGTGATGAGATCCTCAGGATAAAGTTCCTTCAGCACTTTAATTAAAAAATTTAAATTTTATCAGGTGTCAGTTTAAATAAACTATGTAATTACCTTCTTTTTTTATCCCCCCCCTCAGTTATTTCTGCATATCCCTATTGATTTCTGTGGATTTGCTTTGGATTTGCAGGAGAATAGTGATCATCCAAGACTGAAAATTTTGAATACTGTATAATTCTTTCTTTTTTGTGGACTCAGAGTAACCACCTTGCTGGTCCTGAAGTGCAGAACATGCCCTGAAAATTCTGTCATTTTAAGTATCTGTGGTGAAGTTCAGTCAAAATAACCTTTGGCCTTTCCTGAGAATCTTGGCCTATACTAGAAGCATCCCACCTTCAAGTTGCTCTGAGACTCCAATGTTAAAAAGAGAAAAAAAATGTAGTCTTGAAAGAGAAGAGTCATAGGATGGCTTCCTTTTATGAAATGCCTCTAAGCAACAAATCATGAGCTTGAGCTCTTCTGTGTATGTTTCTGAAACTGTATTAAACCCAAAAAAGCCTTTAATCCAAATAGTCCCTAATCAAGAGGACATACATATGATTAGCCATGGCTGAAAATTTTCTAAGAGAGTTTTTTATCTGTGAATGCTATTGAAGCATCACTTAACTGAGATGTTCCACAAGAACGTGTGTACTCAGAGCCTCAGGGGATTACAGACATGCTTTGGTTTGAAGAAGCCAGGAAATTTTATGCCGATGCCAGCATAATGGCTTCCATTTTTTTGCAATATATTGTGTAATAGATGCAGAGTTAAGTCAAAGGTAAACCACTTTCACAAATAAATATTTTCTTTCATGAGCAGAGAACCAGATAATGTAAATTTTTTTGTCCCAGTTTGGGGACACAACAAAGCATCTGAACCTCAGCACCTCTCACTTGACAGCTTTCTGTCCGCCAGATGCCATGCTGGAGCTGCCCCTAATTGCAATTAAACTAAGGTTGACACTACATAAACTACAGATTAAGTGCAAGAAGCAATCAAAGAGACAGACTATGTGTGTCTGACATACAGCAACAGGGTAGATGCTGCACTTTGATGTTTCAAAGTGTGCTCAAAGCGGGGTGCTGCTGCTGGCTAGGAGTCCAGTGCAGATCCAGGCACGGGATGTGTGTCCTTTACATGTGTCACCTGTGCTGCAGAGAAGTCCTGAAGGGCAGGGACAGCACTGGGCCACTGCTGACTCCTCAGCTGTGGAGGGTGACCATGCTCCTTCAGAGCTAGTTTGGGTATCTCTACAGAAGTAGATGTCAGTCACAGCAAAATTAATTTATCCACTTGCACGTTCTTTGCTATTAGTAATAAACTACCTGGACATCTTCCTTACCACATATTGCCTAGGGTGGGAAGCAAAGAAGTATGTGTTTGACATGCAAGCATACAAGTGTTAAAGACTAAGCTTCTTTGGCCTTTTGTGAAGACTAAACACCCTCCAGTTTTCTCCCTCAGGCCCCTTCAAACTGGCAGCTTCTAGCCACATATTTTTGTGTGAGCTTTTAGTGCAGTAACATACATACATTGACAAGGCAACTAGAATCACTGCCTATGAAGATAATATTTCTCCTTTTCTTCCTCTTAAAAAGCCCTAGACAGAAGGGAAAACTTGATTTCTTACACAAATCCAGCTGATAAATCATCCTCATTTTTATTGGAATTAAGGGAAAATCTTCCCCTAAGGAAACTGCATCTTAACACAACCCCTCATGGATATTTTGCTATAGTTTCTGCATACCTGGAATTGGATAATCTCACTTTCTATTTAACTACCAGATATTATCTTTAAATTTACTATCTTCAGCCAGACCAACAAACAGAAATTCGTGTCCCTGACCCTGTAGAAGTTTTCTTTTGGTCTCTCTTCCTTTGATTAGTGAGGTTCGGCTCTAGTTTGGTCTAGGACTGTTTTCTTGTATCCTAATATCAGATGGGGACTCTCTTACCTCGAAGCACTCATAAGAATATGAAGGAGGAGCTTCACTTATTTCAATGCTGTAGCATAGCTTAGTGCTGTGCTGATTTTCTCCTACTGGTCATGTCCAGATGACAGCAGAAAAAAATGTATTTTGCTTTTTCCCTGGATAAACTGCACGTACTGATTAGTGGCAACTGCTGTCACAACCAAACCACTTAGCTACAGTGACAAATTGTGTCTGATAAAAACTAAGTTTTTGGTGAAAATAAATTGCTTACATTTAAACAGAGTTGTTATGCATGGCTAGAGTGATTCTCTTTGATGATTAAAAATATTCCATTTGCAAGCACCCTCCTTCCAACTACTATTTTGATGAAACAAGGACATGCACCCCTCATCAGAAGAAAGTGAAAATGTCGGCAAAATAACAAATATACAAGAAATTTCCTCAAAGGGAATGGGAATTGCAAGAAGGACAGAGCTTATTATTTTAAAATTTGTAGTGCAAGTGCATTTGCAGTGCAGTTATGTTTAGACTGATTTTTGCCTGAGTAGTTGTGGGTTCCTGTAAAATTACTGACAGACAAAAACACTATTCATTGTCAAGACTGTGAATATTTAATTTTCTTGTATTTTTGCATTTGTTGTTGTTAGTGTTGTTAATTTTACCAAATATTAAATACAAACACTCCCAAGTCTGTCTCTTTTCTTTCTTTCACCTTTTTTCTTTCTCACTTTCCTGTAGAAATTGAAGGTGGCATTTAACTGCACTGATACAGGAAATAAGTATCTATCTTCTTCCAGAAGTCCTTGAATTCTTTCATATTTGCTAAACAGTGCTGTTAACTATTTGAAAAGAGCAGTTAACACCCAACACATTAGTATGAACCTAAGCAATAAGCAGTAAAATTCTTCCTGAGGCAAACGAATGTGGTATTTTTTTTGGTTTTAACTCCTCCAAAAACCTAGTAATATGATTGAGAAATCAAAATAAATCTGAAACTTTACATCTTTGGGAACACATTTATTTCTTACAGTTGCTTCACAAGTAGCCAGGAAGAATGACAATAAAGTATAATGAACATTTGAGAGACACCTTAGTGAAAGTTTTCTCAGTTTAGGCCATACATGCCCTTTTAAAAAGATCACTTTGAGTGAGACTCAGTTCATTACTGAATGAATTCAAATCAACTTGCAAGTTTGATAGTTAGATAACTTAAGGCACAGGAAAGAAAATAAAACTGTAATACAGGAATAAAATTCCTTTGGGACAAAAAGAGATGAATAGTTCAATAAATCCTTTCTATTTAGGCCAATTAAAGGTACAAGAACTATTTTATCCTCCATATTTGTCTTTTTTAGGAAACAATTCTATCTTTTCAAGGTTTAGACTACTGAAATCCCCTCCTTGTCTACTGCCACAAAAGGTGTTGCAGTGCTTTTCCCTTCAACTATTTTACTAATCTGATTCATCAAGGCACTTATCCAGACTTTTCCAAAATTGCTTCTCATAAAGACAGTATTTGTAAGTTACTTTTGAAGTTATTTTTGGGATGAAGCCATATGGAGCAGCATTAATTGTCACCTCTCCAAATTACGAGGGACATTTGGAATTTTCTGCTAAAATAGTGGAAAATGCAGCCATTGCAGGTGTCCCTGTAAACATCCCTGACACCTTGTTCCACAGCCCCTGCACACTCCCAGGGAAGATAAGCACACATCTGGGCACAATTGCTGATGCCAAACTCACACAGATCACACCTGAATTTTCATGTTTCTGGAAACATGTAAAGAAATTCAGTATTGTTGCCAGCTTTGCTATTCTGTCATAAATAAAGCTTTCAGAAAGGAAAAAGGTAGCTGGAAGTGGGCCAATTACAATTGCAGAGTTAAACATGTATTAGCATTAATCCCTTACTAACTGTTTAAATGCATATGGAAGCACATATTTATATCAGCCTAAATACAATCAGTGTTATAACAATTTTAGTACAAACAATCTGAAACATTTTTTTCTGAATTTCTAGATATGTGTCCCACAAATCTGTGTAGACTCATCATTGCTTGGATGCTCTTCCTAGAAATGAAATATCTTGCTATCCTGGGGATAGCAGCTGCTTTAAAAGTGATAGAAGGGAAACCATATCTAATGGTGAATCTCATAACTTGTTTTGGCTTCCTCAGTTGTCTGGAAAACAAAATTGCAATTTAAAAAACAGTTTGAGTCTCTGACATATAAATAATTGAGGTCTGTGGGGAAGGCAGCAAATAGTCTACACATTGAAATTAGTCTGGCTTCAATGTTGTAAATGATGCTACAGTGACATCAGAAATACTCATGCTTGGCTTATGATGCTCAATGCCACATATCTAAAATGAGCTAGGAAAAACAAGAATGTAAATTCATTCTGTCTGTAGACATAATTTTTTTTTTTAGGCATGTTTATAGTCAAGACCACCCAGGCACTTAGGAAGTCAGATTAGAAGTCAATTTGCAACTGAACAGTGAAGCTCCTGCAGCTTCACTCATCTCAGGAGTCCTTCAACATGGACCCATTTTAATATTCATCCATTAGACAGAAAGGATGAATATCCTACAGAGGCAGGTGAGGTACAGCAACTGCATAAGGGATGATGCCCTACACTGGATTAATTACAGCATATCTTCAAAGTAAGAACTTCATCGCTTCTGGGTCAAGTCTCCTCAGTCTTGATAGCTCTGACAATTCGCAGCATCTTCTTCTTCCAGTCAAGAGGGTGGCAGGTGTTTGACCTTCTGAGTTACAGAGTGAGACCATTTCACATACCTGCAATATTAATATATTATAATACATCATGTTTAACTCTTCAAATAGAAACAAATCCACCTATGATACACACACAGCTCCAAAAAGTGGCTTTCAGCAAATACCAGATCTTGTTCTGTATGCACCACTAAGAATTTGATCAACCACTGACTCTCACACACCAGATACCATCTTTATTAGAAAGAGTTAGTATTTAGAAATACAGAATAGTTTGTGTTAGATGGGATTGCCCAGGTGTAGAGGGGGTGGACATCCATCACCTGATGCTAAAAGCCGGGTGTTGCACAAGATAAGGGAAGAGGCAGGTAAGAGGCAAATCCTTTAGGGCGAGGTAGTGCTTTTTATCATGACAATGTCCTTGCATAAGAGGCTGAGGCTCCCTTCTGAAAGAGTTAAGTGCTGGGACACTCCAGGGTAAGCCTGAAGACATTCATCCCTTCTGATGGGCCATCATTTATTTAACCATGCTGATGTAAGAGGCAGCTATAACATCCTAAAAGATATCCAAGACTCCCAAAATCTCCCATGATCCACAGTGTTACATTCAGGCTCCAATAGTCCACAGTCAGTCTCCACTCCACTGGACGTACACATTGGTCACCTAGGACTACTAAAGGGTGTGTATTTCTGACCACTTCCTGTCTCACCAGTCCATCCATGTCATGGATGGGGTCATGGAGTCTCAGCCTGAGCAGAATTATCAATGGTGCACTGTTGTGGTAGCAGTCAGTGCCTGTTGGCTGACATTCCACATCCAGAGCCTTGTGGCTGTTGTACACTGTGGCTGTCTCTACCCTTGGAAGGTGATGTAGGCAGGGAATGGCTTTGCCTGCTGTCCTGAATGTGGACTTGCCTCCATTCACTCCTTCTCTTTAAGCTACTGTCTTCAGCCTGCTGGGACATGTTGCCCTGAGTTTTCTGTCTTTTGTCTTTCTGTAGAACTTTCTCATGCAGCCTTCATTATTTACATGAAGGCTGCATGAGAAAGTTCTACAGAAAGACAAAAGACAGAAAACTCAGGGCAACAGGGAGAAAAACACAGGATCCCCTTGATGTTGTTTTCTACTCCTGTTTCCATCTCCAGGAGGTCAGAGAAGGGTTCTGCAAGTCTGTTTCCTTCTCAGACTTCCCTAACCTTCCTACTTCCTCCTGTAACACTGACACAAGGCTGAGAAGGTCATCCACTTGGTCACACCTCACACAGCTGTCGTGTCTACAGCCATCCATTACTACTGACAGACTCTGGTACCTCCTGAAGGGCCCTGGATGGTTTCATGTTTTCATGGAAGCCCTCTCTGGGTTGCCACATCCATTCTGGCAAGTGCAGAGGACATGGCTTCCTGTCAGGTGGATATCATCTGACTTCTTTCTGAGATGGAGATGACCACCAGCAGAACCCTTCTCTTCAGTTGGTTGGATGACTGTCCTTTCTGCATGTACTGCCACAAAAACTGCTGATGTCCCATGGTCTGTTTGCCTGCTCTCTTTGCAGTATAGCCCGCCATTTTGGCATTCTCTAGGTTAGAAAGGGAAATGTTTTCTTGAGATTCAACATGGCCAAGTGCTGGCTTCTGCACTAATGTCACAACAACCCCACGTAGCACTGAAGACCAGCTGGAAAGCTGCCCAGAGGAAAAGGAGCTTGGGATGCTGATCAACAGCAGCTGAACATGAGGCAGCATGTGCCCAGGCCAAGGCTGTGATCAGCAATGGTGTGGCCAGCAGAACCAGGACAAGGATTGCCCCCCTGTCCTGGGCACTGGTGAGGCCACACCTCGAGTGCTGTGTCCAGTTCTGGGCCTCTCATTACAAGAAAGACACTGAGGTGCTGGGGTGAGTCCAGAGAAGGGCAACAGAGCTGGGAGAGGGTCTAGAAGGTAAATCATACAAGGAGCAACTGAGGGAGCTGGGGTTGTATGTCCTGGAGAAAAAGAAGATCAGGAGTGACCTTATCACGCTTTACAACTGCCTGAAAGGAGGCTGTAGAAATGTGGGTGTCTCTCTTCTTGTGGGTAACAAAGGAGAGGGCAACAGGAAAGGGCCTCAAGCTGCATCAGAGGAGGTTTAGGTTTGATATTAGGAAAAATTTCACCATGGAAAGGGTTGCCAAGCAGTGGACCAAACTTCCCAGAGAAACAGTTGAGGCACCATCCCTAGGAGTACTTAAAAGGTGTGTAGATGTGGCCCTGGGGGACATGGTTGAGTGCTGGGTTAATGGTTGGTCTCATTGACCTTATGAATGCAGACACACACCACACACAACAGACTGATTTTCATCACATGAGAAGTCAACACAAAATACAAGAATTGTCAAAGATGGCCAAAAAGATGTTTTCCTTTACAGTTCTACAACTTTTTCTGTTGAATGAAGGAGAAATGAAGCTAGCAGGTACCTGTTGAGTACCAGAGAGTCTGGACAAGACAGTTAAACCTGAAGCCTTCCTCCTCCCTTGGAGGAGTCAGCAGCAGGGACCATCCTTCCCCAGTCTATGAAAACTTCCCCTGTTTCTTCCTGCATGCAAGAGTTACATCACTCAAACACTCCTACAGGTTCCCTCTGCTGATCCTCCAGCTGTGCACTTCCACTGTCCTCTACAGCTCTGACCCCACCTGTACTTTCATGTGCCCTTCTAACAAAGCTGGAGGAAAAATCTATAACTGGTTCTTTTTCCATTGCACAGGAGGGCTTGCAAAATCAGGTGGGTGGGTGCTAGGCATGACCTCTGTTTAAGATTCACAAATGTTTCCTGACAGTGTATGAAGGGAGAAGAGGAAGGGTAGCACTTGAGAGGGTTCTACAGGATGAGTGGCAGATTTGAACTTCTCACTGGAGTTGAAACTTTTTATAGCATCACTTCTGCTCTCTGCCTGTTTCTAAATGTAGAATGGACCTGCATCTTTCCCACAGCCACCTGGCTTAGTCAGGGAACAAGGCCAAGAGTAAGCCATAGGAGATGAGCGTGGTGTCACAAAAGGGGCTCCAGCAGCTTTTTCACAGACCATCAAAACAGTAAATTCCCATAAGGCTGAGTTTTTTGCTCATGTGTCTCTATGCAAATTCAGAATGAGGTTTTCCCTGACAAAGGAAACATACAAGACAGGAACCCTGTTGCACTGTGAATAGTAGCTATATCATGAGAGATTACTTGCTATCTTCGTCTGCTGTCAAAACAACTTAAATTGATTTAAATATCTCTCAGAAGGCTGGCTTAACACATAAACCTAATACATATCCAAGAGTCATCACCTCCTTATTCATTTTTTGGTGTGTGCTATCAAGTCTAAGTGGCTCCACATCCTGGATCTGTCGTGCCTGTTGGGTAAGTAACCACTTGAACTTTCATTGAACTGCTGCTCCTCAGACCACTTACTCCTGTTGCTAAGGAGAAAACTATCTTCTCCTATGTAATAATAATGATAATAATGAAAATAATGATGATGATAATAATAATAATAATAATAATAGTAATAATAATGCTGCATAGCTGCAGTGAATAAAAATACTGCTTCATGTCTTGATGTTTCTGTAACTTAGGGTTGACTGCCCTAGGAGAGCTGCCAACCAATTATCCAGGGCCTGAATCCTGAATTCTGGAATGAAACTCAACATCTGCCTGTGCCATCATAACTCTGGCTACCTAAAAAAAGAAAAAGACAAACAGCCACCTGAGTTTTGATATCTCACCTGCTCACTCTGTGTGAAGTTATGGGTATAAGAAAAAGGTACTTAAAATAAGAAAATATGCCAATTTGTAGCACACGACTTGCTTCATGCAATGCAAAAGCCTGCTGTAAATCACAGAATGTTTTGTGTTGGAAGAAACGTCAAAATCAACTAGTTCCAAAGGCAGAGACACTTTCCTTGCACTGGACCAGGCTGAATGTGAAGCAGCTTTTCCTACTCTAAGTGAGAAAGGAGTAAGGTGCTCTGCACTCACAGTGCGCTAATCACGTGTGTGTGTGTGCATCTCTGTGAGTTCATTTCCTACCCTGTCTTGCCCTGATTAACCTGTCTGGGTGCCCCACTGAAGACTTGAGGCATTTTGGTATTTTGAAAAGGCCTCAGAACTCCCGAAGCACATGTAGTCTAGGTGTTTGGTCTGCCCCCAATTTACCTCTGCCAAAGACGGAAATATATTGTAAATTTTGCTAGGCAAAAAGAAAAATTTACCAATGGTTTGGGTTTATAGTTTTCTCTCCTTCTTGAAAGTTCTTGGAAGAGAATGAGAGATTTTATATTTTCTGTTAGCATAATATAAATGGAAGCCCAGATGCAGCAATGTGCAATACAGCATGTGCTTTAGCCTTGTCACGTTTACAGATCTTGCAATAACCTAGATGCACTACAGTCCAAATCATTCATCTCAGGTTCCCACTGTGGAAACAATTCACTGGCATCAATAACTTGTGCAGCATCACTGTTTATCTCACAACTAAACACACCTTGTGTCCCTGGATTAGTTATAAATTTAATCCATTCAGTCCTTCAAACAAGACAATCACTAAGAGTTCATTTTCCTTTCGCTAAAGTTCCATAACTCAACAACTTTAGTGCAATTTAGACAAATGGATCATAAGCGGAAAACCCCGAATAATTTGTTTTCATGAGGTATGAGGTTTCACCAAGAGGAAATGGGACGAGAAACTGTTCAACATATGAATTATGTTTGTTCATCAAGGGCAGGACGTAGTCTTAAAATATTGCTATGGGATACACATCTCACTCTGACACACCAATCAGTTATAGAGTGTAATCCCCATTTCTGAAAAACAAATCCATGTTAAAATCAGCTTTCTCAGTTATTTGGAAAATGCAGCCACAGCACCTCTGGCTGACTACAGGCAATTTAAAGATGCTCACCGTGCCATTCACCCCTCTCCAGGAAGTGAGATTCCCCCCCTCCAGTATTCACACTATATAAGGGCCCTGCATCTCACCTGCTTGTGCTAACACAGCTCCACAGAGTGATGAGACTGAAGGGAAAATCATTTCAACATGAATCCTTAAATATTGTATCCTATGCAATTATTTTAAAGAGCTTGCTTGAACTTTAAAGAATCACTGCAGCCTCACAAAAATGGCTGTGTGGGACGTGACTGCACAGATGGGCTGATGGGGCTTTCTGATGGTGACAAGCAGAGGGGAGAAAGTATCTGACTATGAAAAGACTTTGTGTCTTCCCTTTATGTAAAAGGGCTTACTTGTGGTTTGCAGAAGTGCAAAATCTGTTCAAGAAACATAAGGACCAGTTTTGAGCTGGGAGAAAGAGGAGAAGGTCAGTTGCAGTGGTCAAGCTCTCTTGTTGCCCACAGATCCACACAGATGCAGAGAATAAGAAGAACAGGTCTAAGACCCTTCTTATCTACCCTGTACTTACACCAAAATAACTTTGTGAAATTCTTGCTGATTTTCAGCAGCTTTACAGAAACCTGCCCTCAGACTGGGAATGCCAACCTATACCCCAGTGCTATGACTTTCAGGATTTCTGACAAAATGCAGTATATCTTCACTGCAAAAGTTGAGGGGCACTGTAAAATGAGCTGTAAACAGATTAACTGAATCAGACATTAGCAAGAAAACTACTTTTCATGAAATAATTCAAGTCATGAACAAAAACCACAGCATACTTCATATTTTCCACCCAATTCTAATGCAGTTTGGAGCAATTTGCATCCAGGCAAAATTGTGCTCTCACCAGCCAGCCTTTCACAGATGTCATGCCCTTTAACACATGCAAACACCTTACCAAGTTATCACAGCATATCCTTTCAAGGACTCTGAAGGCAGCTGCCACCCACGATGGTTCTTGCTGCCTGTAGCATTCCAGGCACTTGCACCTCACTTAATACAGTAACAAAGACAGCTTGGCTGCCATGCAGTCTGCAGTGTGCTATTACAGCTGTGAAACAGCTAACTTTGGCAGCCATATATCATTAAGGCTTTGTTTCAGAAACTCTCAGAATAGATTTTTGCCATTAAGCCACCAGCATTAAGCCAGTAAACTTGCACAAGTGAGCCTGGTGAACGGCTGAGAGAGATGGACTGGGTTCTGGAGATGGTGAAAGTGAGATGGAAACCAAACCACCATCAGGCAGATACTCCAGCAGCAGTCATTTACCAGCAGCTTCTACCCCAGAATGTCAAAGTCTTTCAGCTCTTGTAAGTGGCTGGACAAACCTAGGCTGTCTGCTGCAAGTCACTAGAAATGAAAGAAAATGGTCCTGAAGTTGGACAGAAGTAATGTATGTCGAAACCAGGGTCCATCTATTCTCACAGAAAAAGGCTCTGCTGTTTAGTACCTTTAGGATACCACAACAACAAGAAAAAGAAAAAGAAAAAGAAGAAGAAAAAGAAAAAGAAAAAGAAAAAGAAAAAGAAAAAGAAAAAGAAAAAGAAAAAGAAAAAGAAAAAGAAAAAGAAAAAG
>QVAJ01000167.1:19009-50660 GCA_003546035.1 Mixornis gularis
AAAAGAAAAAGAAAAAGAAAAAGAAAAAGAAAAAGAAAAAGAAAAAGAAAGAAAAAGAAAAAAAATTAAAAATATTCCTTTTGCAGGGGGAAGGTAGATAGTCATCAGAAAAAAAAATAGGTCAGGTATCACAAACCAGCCCCAACAGATAAAGTACCACCTGCACTGAGTATAATGAAGAGGACAAGACTCAGAGTGCAGGTGCATCCTTGCAGGCCAGGCTAATATTTCCTGTTAGTGCTTGTTCAGCAGCAAAGGCAAAAGTAAGTGGCAAAGGCTCCCTCCCCAGGGATGTGTCTCTCCTCATAGGGACTGCACTGTGCCTGAGGAGGGAGCCTGTGGGAGTGGCTTTCCTCAGGACTTTCCTCTCCAAACAGGACACTCACAGACACATACATCTTGAGCATCCCACATGCCTCAACAGCTGCCAGGCTGCAAATAAGGGGAAAGAGTGAATAAGTGTGATTGTTAGGACAGATTCAGCTGACTAATTTTTAAAATGGACTTAGCAATCTGGAGCTCTGTAGTGACTTCCAGACATGACCTGGGCCAGAGAGAACATGCACTTAATGCATCTATTTTTGTCTTTATGTGTGTGTGTGTGCACATTCAGGAGACTAGAGTGCTGTAGCACAGCACAGCTGAGCCCTGCCACAGCTAGCCTGGGCAGGATACCCTCAAGTGGCAACCCACCATTTCCCTGTCTGAGTCCCACTCTGGTTGCAGTGCTGGGCAGTGGATGGGCAGTGGTCACATCTTCCCCACCTCTCTGGACTCTGACTCACTCCACTGCAGGCAAGAGAAAGTTCACTTTCTCTTCTGATCTTTCCTATACATGCTTGCATGCATCTGTGAGTCATGCAGCCTTTCATAATCCAGTCCAGACATTTTTATCAATAAAATTACCATTGATCGAAAACAGAATAATTATCTTGTGCTGAAGAATCCCTATAATTGAAGTTTGTCCTGACTCAGAAGATAGTCTTGCCTCTACAGACCTCAGAAGAAATGATCTGTCTTTCCTGCTTTTCAGCTCTTTTGCCTTCACATTTGCTAATCCCTGACTGTGTGTAGGAAGGACTAAAGCACTTGGTGTTCAGTGTGTACTCTCTCAGGAGCTGTTTTCTTAAGCAGACTTGTATGAAATACAAGCAAATGCTTAAATAAAGATGAATTTATAAAATACAACACAGATATTTTCAGAAATAAGGTCTATTTCATGGTCTTAATGTGATCCCATTTGCTTTAGTCTTTAATCAATGATGACACTTCTGTTACTTTTCACAGGATCATTTTCCTGATAATTTCTAGCTGTCACTACCCTTCAGGTTAATGCTACAAAAGGGGCTTGGGAATGCAGGGAGGATTAAGATTGAAAGAGAAGACTGAATTTGGGTCCCAACTCCTAATGTTTGTTGTCTGGCTCTTCTATTTCAGCATCACTGATTTTTCTGGTAACCAGCTATCTGATGAGAAAATAGCTGGAGAGAAGCAGCATCTGTGGTTGAGTACAGAGGATCTGGCATCTGGAGTCTGGCATCTGTAAGTGGCCAAAGCCTGGAAGGGACATAACTCTGCCTGAATGAATTCTAGGCATAGAGCAGAGGGTCAGGCTGAGGAACTGGAGAACATGTGGTTGGGGAACTGTCTCTTTTAGCTTCAGCCTGCTCTAAAGCTGTCTTGTGGTGACAGTGGGAGCATGTGTGAGAACAATTACAGGAGTGAATGTCTGACCGTTCTGCATCCAGGCTCTGCCTCAAATCAGGCACCAGAACTATAGGACACACATCAAAAAACCGCTTATAGGAAGGTCAGAGCAAACAACTTGCCTGCGTTAATTTTGAGGCTAAAAAGCAGCTCATTTGCTAAAAGAAATATTTGGGAACATCAGCCTCAAGTGCAGTTCCCTGCCACATTTATTTTTATTGCAATGAGCAAAGCAGATTACTTGGTACAAAGAGTTCAAAGTTGTTTTGTGAACTCTGTGCACCTTTTGCATATCAACTAAATTATGGATACATTAAGGAGTCCATCAAAAATCCATAGACCAAAGTACTATGTATAGGGATTTATGTTATGATGTGCTCTCCCTACTTCAGCAGATTTTGAAAGCATTTGACTGTGGTATGAAAAATCAAATCCATGCAAATACAGGAAGCAGTGAGCAAATGTGTGTTTACAAAATTTAATTAGCACAAAATTACAGTCTTATCACAAAAATCTACTGAAGCTTTCATCTCCTAGACCCAACTGCTTGAGTGATTTCACTGATGAAGAAAAGAGATGTTGCCCAAGAGGAGACATTGCCCCTTCATCTTCTGCTCCTGGGAGATGCAAAAACTGCAAAACTTCTGCAGCATGTCAGCATGACCACTGGGCCAGGGTAGTGGCAAAACTGAGTTTGAGATGCTCTATGAAATTTGCTTAAATTTAGCAGATTTACAGGTCAAGGATTTCACCCTTCAACAGTACTGGGGTTGTTCTAGATTTTCATGCTGGATAGCTGGGAGCTAGGAGCAACACATAGATATCTCCAAAGGTATGCACATTTTCATTAGGTTCCTTCTGATTTAGGAAGTCATCCCTGTGCTTCTCCTTCTTTGAGGACAGTACAAGCGCAAACTGAAATCAGAACATTAACCTTCAGGAGGGAGGGGCTCTCTGGTGGACACAGTAGAGGTTAATAACCTTCCTCTGTGATGCACTTTGCTTGAGAGCTCTGCACTATCAGCTTGCTCCTGCAGTGCACAGTGAATGCAGAAATTAGGAGGGGTTCCAGGCAGTAATGGACTGAGCCATTTGCGTGTCTCTTTTTCCATGCAGCAGATCCTGAGAGCAGGGCTGATCAGCAGAACAGACCAGGAAATGTTGCATCATTGAGATTATTGAATTCATTCTGTACATAATATTACCAGATAGTCTGATATGTGCTGCTGAGTAAAAGTTCAAATAATAACTCCCTGTGGATGTAAGTATTCAGAAAGAGATATGATATTTGTTAGTTTTGATCAATGGTTTTGGACCAAATAAGTTTGGTCCAAACAAATTTACTTGAAATATCTGGTGTCTGAGATAGTCCATAACTAAAAGAGAGATTTGGTTCCCAAATTCATCCTGAAAATATTCAACTGTGTATTCTTCCTGAGAATTTCATACCTATTTGCATCTGATGCTGCACAAGTACTCCGGTTGTAAAGAAGGCAACACCTTCTCCAGTCAATTAATTTCGTTTCTTTGACTGTTAATACATTTTCAAAATCTTAAAGCATGGTATTTTACTTTCCAGCTGTGTTATTGAAAGCACTGTGGTTGTGTCAGGGGTGGATACATGCAGCCACACCATGGTGACACACACAAGGCAGGGATCCCCAGTCCAATTTTATTTAGTACTGCCCTCTTCCCTGGGCCTCTGATTCCAAAGAGAGACTGAAGGGGGGGACAAATGAATCTACACCGCTGCTCCTCAGGGAAGTACTAAAGTCTGCAAAACATTTGTCCTGGTATATTACAAGAATTGCAATTATTGAGTTCCCTTATCTGCCAGCTAGTATCACACAGACAATTGTGTGTCTTCTCTGATCAGGCACTTCTTCTGCCTTTAGATTTACTATGTTGGTCATGCTTGAAGCATAGGTTTTATTTTAGCTTAATTCTTTGACTTCACTCATTTATCTCCCTTTCTCAGTGTTGTACAGGCAGGGATGTATACACAGTAACTCAAGAAAATTACTGCTTCATCAAAGGAGGGATATTTCTACCTCATTTAGATTTCATAAATGCTCCATTTTATCAAGTCTTAATTACAGGCAAAGAAAAACCTCAGAACCTATGTCCAAAGTGTTGCAGCTAATATACATCCCCTGTCACCATCTCTTTTTGGGTTGACTCTGCCTACAGAAATAGAATGTCACTTTATAAAATAAAGCCTGAATTTCTAGAAATATCAGTAGCATATGGGTGGAGGGCAGAGACCATGCTGCAAGTTTCTACACAGTTGGGGTGTGGGTCTCATGCCTCCTGGCTGTAATGAACTGAGGACCTGAATGTTGGTGCTCAGACTTCATGAAAGTAAAAGGTTGATGAGCATTCACTGATATAGAGGGAAATATCTGTTTTTGCAGGTTTTTATCACATCTGGATTCAAAAACTCTGTAACTATGGTTGTCCAAAAGGTTTAAAAATATCTGGTGAAGAAAACCATAGGCTGGATCCTGACTCTCAGAGGTTGCAGCACTTGGCAGAATAGCAACATTTGTGTTGTCAAAACTTTCTGCTTGAAGAAGCCAGATATCCATAGAGAGCACACCCAGCAGCAAAGGCTGCTCTGTGGGGGAAGAAGGGAGGGGAGTTAATGGAGAATAAACCCCCTGTTCCCTTCCTGGCACAAGCAGGTGCAGGAGGGGAAGCAGAAGGGGTGTATCCCAGTGCCAAACTAAAACTTGAACTGAGGTTTATTCCATGTCATTCAGCAACTGTATTTGAGTGCTGCCCATACGTGTGTTGCTTAGAAAGAGTGAAGACACACTCAGGGGCCACGGAAGGAAGAGAGGTCGTCTGCCTCTGGAAACACAACTCCTTTTTCCTCTGCTGTGTTGCAGCCAGGAGGACAGATGAGGAGACTGGACAATGCCACAGGGATCTGTAGTTTGTAGGTCTTCTACTAAAAGGCACGTAAAGTGGAACACATCCTGACATAGATTTTTTTTGATTTTTTTTTTTTTTTTTTTTTTTTTTTTTTTTNTTTTTGTCCCACAGTTTGTTTTCCTTCACTGAATGTTAAAGCTGTGAAATCAATAACTGATGACAAGTGGGTTTAATATGTAAAGTAAGAGGAATGTAAGTAGTAAGAGGAATGTAAGTAGTAGTTAAAAATTAACAGTTACAGACTGAGAGCAGGATTTTGTTCATTTCAGAAACCACTAGGGGCCATTTGTTTTGCACTAATATATACAAAGATCTGGAATGTACCATGTTATTATCCCGGTGATGATCAGTACATGTACAAATGTTCATATTTAGAGTAAATCCAGTTATGTCTGAATGCCCTTCTGCTCTGTTTTATGCAATTACTCTGTTTAGTCACGAAGCACAGACCTTCTAATTAAGGCTCAAGGTCAGGCAAAGTGGGATTGGAAGGTGAACAGACTTCTCACTAAAAGCCTTTAGAGCCAGCAGTTGTTTACAGGAATTCTCGTTCACTTTAACCAGAGAACTAGATTGACAGATCTAGTATTAACAGACCAAAGTTAATTCCTCTAATTTCTCCTGCATTCTTGCAGGCAGTTTCCTCTAACTGAGGAATTAAAGGTCACGCACCACCTACCTCCTGTGCTACCCCAGCCATGCTTCACCAGCCGTCAGCCCCAGGCCCCTCGGTGGGGGAAGTGACCAGAAGTGGCACAGTCAGTGTCTCCGGGAGCCAGCAGCTCTTTAGCACCTTGGCATGTCCTTCAAAATGACACATTATGTTTTCCTCATTTCATGTGACAGCGCTGGTACGGTACACAAACAAAAAGCGGATATTGCTGGGAATTTCTGTGTTTCTTTATTCGTTTCAATTCCCAGTGGATTTCAAAGGTCTGCCACTGAGCTCCACTATCTCTCATAACTGGTGGCACCCCATAATGCCTGTGCCTCCTTGGTCTCTGCTAGGGCAGATCTTCAGAGGAACTTTCTTGTCACAGTCCCTTGACCCCACCATCTCCTGCATTTTAGCCAAGCCCAGTCACAGGGTCCCTTTGTCCTATTCTGCAATCTTCAGGAGCAGAACCTACCTCTTCCTACCTCTTCTTTGGCAAAGAGCAACTTAAGTGGCACTATTGTTTTGTCCATTGTGAGGGCTAAGGACTTTACTCCACAAAAGGCAGGAGCAGCCAGGCAACTAACCTTGTCCTATCACAGTGGTGGAGCATGTAGGAAGAGAAAAGTAGATAGATAGATATTAGCAGATGGGATTATCTATCTGAATTGCCCTAAGGGGCTTCAGCAACTTCTTCCTAGGTCACACACATCACCGTGTCCTGCTTTCTGATGCAAGATAATCTCAGTAACCCAATAAACAGTTCATGTAGAGAAATCCTTTGTTCTTATTCTGTCATCTAGCACCATGTCTCTCCTTTAATGGATCTCATAAAAAGAAGTTAAAATAATTTCAGTGAGCAGGAGTGAAATGTGCTACATCCTGGCCTGCCTTGAAGCCATGTTCTGCTGTATGCACAGACTTCAAGTACCAGGGCATTCCCTGCTGCCCTGCCAGGGCTATGAACACCAGCCACGGGGCAATGAAATCTGAGTGAAAGTTCTCATCTCTGTGTCTGCTGGAACACAGGGATTTTGTCACAAGTGGGTTTGGGATGTCAGCTGACCAAAGGACTAGGCAGACCTCTCCTCTTTGTCCCCACCCAGTCCTTTTGAATAACACTGGTATGGGCAGGGAAGAAAGATATTAACACCAGTGATTTTAACAAGTTATGAACTGTAGAAGAAAAGATGATAGAGGTAAACACAAGCTTTGATTGTAGTGAGAAGTTGGTTGTGGAAAGGAAATAGCAAGCAAAGTCTAGGTTTAGAAATGTTAGGCCTCCCCAGTCCAATGCCCTACCAATTTTCTTCCATTTTTTTTTTTTCAGAAGACATTTATATAATAACAAAGAGGTAACAGAATTGGTCTCAGCTGTGTTTCATGTCTAGTCATATGCCTTGTCATGTCTAAATAAACTGGCAGCTGACATTTTAGGTGTTCTTAGCCACAGGGTTTCCAGAAAGCAAAACAATTTTTTTTTCCACTTTGTTTGTGTCTGTGTGCTAGTGTCCCTTTTGGAAAAACTGTGAAGGGACTACAGAAACAAGCAAAACTGAGTAAAACAAACTGAACTTGAGAATAACAGACCCATGGCTGAGGGCAGCCTGTTTCCAAAGGGGAACGTGTGATCAGGGGCTCAATGGTTTATTTGCTGAGAAAACAACCTCCTCAGTGTCACTGCTATATCTAGGTTTCATGATAAAAGCATTGCCTCTCACTGTCCCAGCTCCTCTTTATGACTTTGCTTGTGGTTTAGCTCAGATGAATTATTCCTTGGAATTGAGTTGCTGTATTTCTTCTTTCAAATGAGATTGTCACCGGGAGAGGCTTTTGTGCCAAAGCAAAGGGCTGGAGCATCCTTTGCTTTTCACTCATCTTCCTCTCTCTGGGACCAGAGCCTGCTCTCTGATGAGTGTGGTACCATTAGCACAGCTGCACCCCAGCCAGATGAGCAGGAGACTTCAGCTAGCACCTCATCAAACACACTGCTGTGCCCACAGCTGGATGTTTTTCACTCATGGGGAAGCCAGAGAACAGCTGACCTACCAGCACAGCATCAGCTCCTGCAGGCTGCTTGGGCCTCAGCTAACCAGCCAGCTGCCCAGCCTTGCTTGCACCAATTTCCAAAATGTCACAGTCTTTCTAGGAATTGCAGTGAGTTTCAGAGCGAAGCCTGCATCAGATTAGGATGGTCTCTAGTGTTTTTCTGCCTCTGAGCTGAGTTAGAGCTGCTACTCATAATGCCCCAAAACTTAAAACAGTGCAGTTTTGGTCTTTGCGAAGTTTGAAAGATACTCAAGCATGAGATAATCTTTTCTTCAACAGGTTTTCTAAGGAATCTTAAGACTGTATCCCTCTGCACCAAAAAAAAAACCAAAAAAAAACCCCCCAAAAAAAGAGTATCAGTCTGTCTGTAGGATTTCTTTGTGAATCTACATGCAGGGCTTTATATCTTTGTCACTGACAAAATACTCTTATTCATCAAAAAAGGAAAATGTAAAAGCAAATAGTATTTTAAATGTAATTAATGGACTAGTCATCTGATGTAATGCCAAAATCTAGATTTCTCAGAACAAAATTTGGTGGCAAAAATACATCTTGAATTACTCGCTTTGTCTCTCCCTTGCTTGTGATTACACTATATTGAAAGCAAGTTGTAACTATCTTCAATCTGAATTTCTCCAGGTTTTAAAGCAGTCATACTTTTTTGCTGGCAGTTTCTGAGTCTAGAAAAATATTTGTTCTTGCACTGTTAGAGCTGTGAGATGTGTTCTGTTTGGTGAAAGAAAAAGCTTATTTCTAAATTTTATTGCTGTTTTCTGATTCCCATCTTGCATGTTGATATTTGAATTAATTTTGCTTTAAAGGAAACAAATTATTTTCCCGCTTTTTTTCATGGATGAATTATAAGAGTGACCTGATTTAAGAGTGACCTGATGAAAAGCAGTAGAATGGAACAAGGGAAAACAGGTCTGGCAGGCAGAGTGTATGGAAAATAAACCTGACCTCTTGCTTAGTGGGGCCAAAGTTAATGGTTATAGACAGTCTTTGTTCATGGAACACGTTCTCCCCCTCTGAAGAAAGCAAGCAATTGTTCTGCTAAATTAAAACTTAATGTGAAACGAACAGCCTTTTTTACGGGAAGAGAGTTCCCCATCCTGGAGAGTCCCTCCCATCAGTTAGAAATCACTTAATGCTGAAGTCTAACTCCTACAGACCTCGTGTGCTGCTGGAGCATGAAATAAGGCTGTCCAGGACACTTGCTGTGGGAAGAGGTGCTCATGATACCTAGTACAAAGTGAGAGTTTATTTTATTTTTCTTTTCCCTCGAGGAGAGGAATGAATCCCACAGAAAAGGGATCAGTAGCCAGAGTACCCTCATTCCCTACTGCTTCGTCCATATTGAATGTCAAAATTCTGGTCACAGAGAAAATTCCTGGGCACAATAACAGCTCCTGTCACTTCATCTCTCATCTGTTTTGGGACAATGTTCTAAAATGCAAACACAAGTCACCGAGCACTCCAGCTGATAAAGAAGATCTTTGATCTTTCTTTGATGTTTTCTGGGAATGCTCACTTCTAAACCACACTAAAAGTGGGGGCAGCACTGGGACACCTCTTCCAGAAGCATATTAACATACAGACCTCAGCCTCTTTGTCCCAGAGTCAGGAGTATGATATGGCTAATGAGTGGGATCAGCAATAAAAATACTGGCCATGGGCTGGAATAAAGGACCAATGTCATATTGCCAGTTTGATATTCCATGATATTGATGTTGGCAGTGCACTAGGGAGGACCAGCTGTCATTTCAAAGGCAAGGGACAGCAATTCTGAGCTGTCTGCTCAGATTTCTACTTTCTACAATTCATTTTACCAGGAATTTCTGCCTGAAGAAATCTTGAAGGGCTGAGAGGTTTCACGTGATAGGGCATTTACCACAGGTTTCAGTAAATTAATCTGAAAATATGTCAATCCTATTGTATCAAAAATATGCATTTTATTTCCAGTGTAAATGTGTATAGCCTCAAACCCTGGACATTAAGTCTTAAGACTCACTCTGATTAAATATCTCCATGGTATCTGATAACCTCTCTTTATACAGTGCCTCACAAACTGATCCACATACTTGCCCAAGTTCTTTTCCATAAAGTGCACTAATTTTATTAGCTCTTCATAACCCTCTCTCACAGTGGTATTGTCAGTTCTCTTCCTGCTTTTTCTGATTTTGTCTATTGTGCTTTAGAAGCAGACACAGGTACTAAACACAGCCCTTGCAACAGGGTGTCCCTCTCCCATACAGGGCAAGCAGCTCTCCTTGGTCATCCTCTGCTCAGATACTAACTCAGGTCCTACACAAAAATACAGAGCTGCCTCATGCTGGCAGGTGGATCTTGTTGGCTCCAACTAGGATGGGAGAAGGGTTTCTTTCTTTGGAAGGCATAAACAAGGGGCTGGGACAGAGGGCATTCATGCAGAGAAACCTTAGCCAAGTTTGGAGAAAGAACTTTGGCTGAAGTTTGCTTTATTATTGTTTCTGTTTGAATTGCAAATAAAGGCCAGGAAGGAGGCATATTTGGACTAGGTACAGCATGTGAGTACTCTCTTAGAGCCAGTGGGAGCTTTGCCTGCACACCCACACACACAAATGAATGCACTCAAATCTCAGGCTCCTCTATCTCTTCAAGACATGAGTTTGATGCACTTGCAAGGTAAAAGAGAAAACTGCAGATAGAGGAATGCTGGTGACTAAATTACAATCTTGAAATACTAAGACATGATTTGGGGACAAGTATGGGTTGTACTTAAAGCAGAATCACATGAGACCCCTGAAGATGTCAGGTTGGAATGTACAAACAGCATATAATGGGTGTTCTTTTTGCAAAACTCAGAAAACTACAGGACAAGTACCATGCCTGAAATGGTGATGGCCAGACAGTGCAGTTCGCACATGGTGGGGATTGCCTTCTTCTACTGATATATATAGTAGTTATCTGTTATGCTGAGTTATCATAATCTTGATATCATTGAACAACTTCACTGTGTTAAGTACAGGCAGATGGTCATAAATATGCAAAAGAGCATGATTAAGGAGAAAAGGAATCTTATGTATTATCTTAATACAGAATGACTGTTACCCAAATGCACACATATATACACACACATGTATACACAAGCCTCTTAGTTTGCCAGTGCAGCCAGGATCTGGATAGTCCTATTCCACAGTAACCCCTACATAAGAAGTCATATGATCTAATATCAAGAACAAAATCTTCAAATGTGTTTCAAAATAAGCAAGGATAAATAAACCATATGAAGGAAAGCTAAAACAGTATGAAAGAGTCAGAGGAATGGGGGGTGTTTAATGTCCCAGGGCTTTGATGAGTGAATTTTCCACTCACCACACCAGGGCAGAAACCCATGTCCATTCCAAAGTTAACACTATTGTTTTCTGATCTTTGAACCCTAACACCTGTCAATGTCACATTCCCAGAGGACAATACTGAGTCTGGCATTTCTTTTTAACAAAGAAAATACTTACAGGCTTATCACTCCCTGAACAACATCCATCCTGTTGGGCTACTAGAAAAGTCATTTACATTCAACTGGAAGTTACCAGGGAAATGCTGTGAGTCTGAGTGTCATCAGACATGACTTTCCCTGTCACATTAGAGGTATCTGAAATAACTGATTACACTGGATAGTTCTCTGGCTTTATGGGAGAGAAGGATTTGGCCCCAATAATTAGAAATGCAATCCAGTTCTTATTCAAGTTTCCAGACTTCATCTTTCAAAAACAAGTTTCCACGACACCTTGTACTCTCTATCTTAACTCTATGTTTGTGCAGAAGAAGGGTGAAATAGGAGCCTTTTATAAATAAGGAAGTGGTCTAGCTCACTCCCTTATGCAGGAAAACCCAGAAAAGGACAACTCTGAAGTCAGTTGTTCCCTGGACTGTGCCAAATATCCACCCCCTTTGCAAAGCAAAACAGATCCTTTGGCTCCCCTCTCCTGCAGATCTGCACGTAGTGTGGGAGAACCCCCAGGAGCAGAGGGGAGTCCTGTGCTGATGTTCTGGCTCCCAGTCCCTTCCAGCCTCCCCCAGGATCTGCCAGACCAAAATCTCCCTCTTGGAGAGCCCCTGCTTTGAATGGGCATCACAAGGGAGAGCCCTTTCCAGCAGCTGGGAAGCATGATGCTGGATAAAACTGCAGCAAGTATGGACAAGGGCTTCCCCTTGTCAGATTCTCTCCCAAAAAGCACAGGAGCTAGGCTGGCCAAAGGTTGTCAGTGACCTGCAGACACTCAGGTTAAACTGCAGATTGTCTCAGCTCCTACTGAATAACCCTTTCCTCCGGGCAGCAGCTAATGCCACCACTAATGCCACCAGCTCAGTGTGCTCAAGGACAGCAAAATGTTTTCTCTGATTACGCTGTGGTAACACTTTCTGGCCACACCTGAGTGAGATTCAGGTCATTTTCTCTGAGCCATGTATTAGATACTTGATCTTTCTACTTTGACTTTAATAAAAGTCACATCTCTCAGAGCCTGAAGCTGAGTGAGGAATTTGGCTGTGTAGCAGTTGAGCCAAGAGAAATGCACAGTGACCTTCCACCAGCTAATGAAACACTGCCTCTGCTACACAATTTCTAATGCTTCCTCATGTGCAGCCAGAACAAAAACTCAATTAATAAAGAACAGTAGCAGTTTTCAATGCAGAGGTACTATTGTGGGCTTGCTGTCAGAAGACCAGGGCTAAGACACAACTGCTGAGTAATAACCACAGCTCTGTTTTGCTGGTGATGCTCCAGCCTGGGTTAGTTTTAGCCTAGCAGATGCTATACCTCAAGGTCAGCTTGTTATTAGAGAGCAGCTAGCCTCAAGGGAAAAAATAACTGCAGTGGTTCAATAAGAGAGATTACCATAGGTCAAATAATTTGTAGGAAATTATTAATCTTGCAAATGTTACCTTTCTGCACAGGTAGTGATTTTCACTAACTCAATTGGTATTTAAATTACTGGCTAAGCAGTTTTGGCAAATAGCTGTGAAGTCATAGCTATTTCTGTAACCAGTGCTCTCTGGGAGCACTGAAAGGGAGCTGTTTGGATGGCATGACCCTGTTGCATTTCCTGATTGGATAAACGGCAGTCTGGAGACTGGGTTTCTGCAGCATGTCACTGTGACTCTTACTCTGAAGTCTTATTTCTGCAAATTATCTGACATATCCTCAGAAGGCAGGCTGTAGACCAGAAATTTTAACTTTATTTTTAACATAAAATATTTAGAGGCTGGATGTATTAAATTAACAGGCTCTTGCCTAGAGGAGGCCAGCACAGTATCCTTGTTTAATGCAGACAGCAGCAGGCATAAAGGCTTCTCCACACAACACCTTTCTGCCTTGCCAGCTTTTGTGGGACCACCCTGATGACTGGAGAGAGCTCACTCTCCAAGTCTATCCAGTCTCTGGCTTCTCAAAAAAGCCTGTCAGCAACATGGCTAATTGATATGAATTGTGGGATTCATGGTATGGCTGCCTCTGTGAAGGGATTCATATGAGGTTTCCAGTAGGAACCATCTGCTCAGTAGACAGTATGCTCACCAGATATTGTAGCTTTAATGTAAGAATAACTCTGCTACCAACAATCCAGGCTGGCCTGCTGAGCATCCTATCTTTTTCATTTAGTCTCATTTCATATTCATTTTTCACAAGCAGTGACCCAGGCTGTAAGGCAAAGCAGAATTAGGGGATATTTCTGAAGATTCTTTTAATCTACTGACTAAACTAGACACCTCTCTATGCATACAGTTATAAATGTGTGTCTCTTCTTTACCAATCCTGACACGGGAGCATTAAAAATTTTGGAATGGATAGTAAGTTAGGACATTTTAAGCCATGATATTTCATTTATTTCTTTGTCTGTTTGGTTGTTTTCATTTTAAGCTTGACTTGAAACTGAAGATTCCTAAACAATGTTATAAAATGGTAGATTGGATCAAATATACTTTTAGGGGAAAGGTAGATAGAAAAATAAAACTTTATTGAATTTCTGTTTTTCCCAAAATCCTAGTGACTTATGTTATGATGTGACATTACCTTCATATTTTTCTAGACTTGCAACAAACTCTATGGCTCCAGTAACTGCCCTACTCTATAATACGTATAGAATCTCACTCTTTTGGATTTGCAAGAGCAGCTTGCAAAACCAGCATTATTTTAGGGAAAAACTGGAAATTGTTATAATTTAAGTGTCTTTCCTATAGACTCACAGAGTAGTACCAAGTTCAACAATTTGCTTATGTCTGCAGTAAAGATGTTCTGATACGAAAATCTGTTGGGAAAAGTTGATGAATCCTGTTTTGGAAGGAGGATGACAGAACAGGACAAGAATAAGGGGGAGATTCTTTGGAAATCTTGATTTTGTTTTCCAGAAAACAGTCCAGCATGATGGGAACCATTCAAATTTGATACTTTAATTTAAAGATTAAAACCTAACCATGTGAATTTGAAGACCTAAATGACTTTTTATAATGAGAAAAAAAAATTGCCACTGTCTAACATGCCCTCGCTTGAGGTGGCATGATTTCAGACAGAAACATCCAAATACAAGGAAACCACAAGAGCAAAAGTGAGAGTGGAAAAGTGAGGGAAGAGTGTGGTATCTCTATTATTAGAAAACATAATAGAAGAGGGAGGTATTTTTGTGTACATGCCAAACATCACACATGTGTGATCTACTTGCTTCCTATAGAGTACACAATAAAAGACTATGAAACTGTCCTCAAATTAGAGAGAATTAACTGAAGATCCCAGGGGACAGACAGCATTAGGAGGAACACTGGAGTGCATCCTTCAGTTTGGGTTTTAACTGAAAGGAACACATTTTTCTTTAGGTTGCTCTGTATATTGTCAACCAAAACAAGGCAAGGATGGGGAACTGGAGAATTTCTTTTCAAAAATATCCTCTTAATCCAAACCTAAGATGTTACCCTAAGTGGGCTTTCCTCCCCTGATTGCCCCAGCCTGATCTCCAGAACTGTATGTCCAGTAGCGTTCATTCAGTTAGGGAGGGGTGCTCAGATATCATTGTGGTGTCAACACCCAGCTCTGACTCCAGACCCAAAGCTCAGGTACCTACAGCTCACAGAACAATGGAAAACCATTACTGGCACTGAGAGGTGCCTCTGCTGAACTTACAACAACCTTATGTTAATGGGTGTTGGCTGAGGTCACTGAGACTGTGACTATGAGAGAGAGATTATTTCTGGCAAACTCAATGACCATGGGGAAGTGTTCCAGAAACACAATCCTAAAAAGAGTTATTTACACATTGCATTATGTCTTTTGCAATGTTTTCCTCAGACCCACATGTAATAGTAGGTGCACCACGCTCTGCAGAGGCTGGTGCCCCAGCACACCCCTCCCACCAGCCAACAGTGTGCAAACATCCCTGGTACCATACCAAGCACCCCAGAACAAGCATCTGCCAGACCATTACAGAGAGCTTTTAGGACACTCTTTGGAGGAGACATCCTCTATTGCAAAAGGATGATAGACAGAATGACAGGACTACCCCACAACCCTTGTTTTCTGCGATAACCAAGGACATAATTTTTTTTCTGTGGACACAGTCTGTGTGACAAAAACTCATTTGCAGCCCTGTCCAGGAGCAGCAAGGGCAGTGCTGCTCCAGGGCAAGGGCTGAGTTAGGAGTGGAGTGTGACCCCTGTGCCCTCCCTGATGCATCCCACAATATCTAAACATATTGGGCAGAGCTTGCTGATGATCACAGGGTTGATCCACAGTCCTGGGTGTTGCAAAGAGACCAGGTCCAGAGTATGATATTTAAAGTGAGGTTAATAACATCTGTCTCTCTCCTGAAATGCTGTAACCTTAATTAATGTTCCCTTAATGTTTTGTAAAAAGCTCTTAGCTGAAAGACTCTGTGCCAGCACAAGAAAATGGCATTCCCAAAGGGAGAGCCTAAAGGTTAGCTGAACTCATTCTAGGAGGTTGGAGATCCCTATGTAACTTTTCCAAATAAGTTAGCTAATTTTTCCTTGCATCAAAATAATGTAACGTCAGAGGGATGGCATTTTTTTTCTGTTATAGACTAGCCAAGGTCACATTCCACCGCAAAGCGATTGTCTTTCAATGCATACCATTCCTTGGGATAGATAAATAATGAGTTAATGTTTACAGGGAGTACTGTCAACAGAAAATAGTTTAAAAAGATATGTTTGTATTGATTTCACTTCATTGAAAGAAAAATCCAGGGAGAACAGTAAATTTCATTTAGATTTCCATGCATGGGAACATATAAGTCAGAAATTATTATCAGTTTAGTTATGGTAACATCACTAGCATTTTCTTTCAATATCAAGCTGATTTTCCTTTAAAAAGAACTCACACACAGAAGTATTACTTAGCATTTTTTAAAGTGACAAAAGATATCCTACTTCTTTAAAGTGCATGGGAAGACATGATATTCTAAAATCAGTACAAGACTTCCTACTTTGTGTTATGACTAGTGTCACAACCTAAGGCTTTCATTAATAGCAGATGTTGCTTTCATCATTGAACTACAAAACAAGGATTGACAAAGGTTGCACGCTTCCCATAGGAATACTTGTACACCCCATGCAGCCTTTCCATTCTCTTTCCCCTGATAATGAGGTCATAAAAGACCTCACTCCAGTGTTGATCACCTACATGCTGATCTGATAAAAAGCCTATGGCTAGATCTACACAGATGAATTTAGTCCATGATCTGGTCCAAACATAGCCAGTTCCATACACATCACCACACCTGCGGTTTGCAGAACTTGATCCTCTAAGCACACTCAAAATATCACACTGTGCCTTCCAATTAGTAAGGATTACAAGACAAGACCTAGCAGGTCACTCAAACATCTGCACATTCATACTTATCCTTACAACGGCTTACAAAAAGCTATTCATGTTCCTGTCTTCTTAAAACTAGAGAGAAAGCTCCCTGCTTCAGGAGAAATGGGTATGATTTTTCAGGCTGGTTGGTCAGATCATTCAAACAGCAGCCACAGTGTGACTCAGAGCTTGCACTTATACCCAGAAACTACTGTTTGGACTGTGCTGGGAATGTACATTGCAACCCTTGCACTATTCATTGCTCTTGGTATGTGCCCTGCAGTAAGTCTCTCCATGGAGCCTCTCCAGGAGGAAATATTTTCTGTTTCAGCCATGTTCCCTTTGCTGGGAGCAAATCAAGTCCAGCAGCCTAAACTCTGAGTCATTTACTGTCTTGATTTGGTCCAAGATCTCTAAGTCTGTTGTGATATATGATATAAAATAATTCGTGCTTAGAAGTTAAAGATTCAAAAAAATTGTAAAATCACGAGGGACGACGGGGAAGAGACCGATTTGCAATTGTAAAACCATGGGCAGCGACGAGGGAGGAACTGACTTGCAATAGAAAAAGGTGGCATCAATTGAGGATGAGTCTTCTCCAGGGGTGGGCACAACAATGCCCCGGTGATGAGCACCCAATGTGCATCTACGATAAGACAATCTGCGTCGTCAAGGGCGCGCATCCCAATGCTGGACTCCCATAAAACGAATCAAGCATTCATCCCTTCTCGGAAAACATTTTCGTCAAACCAGCAGCAAGAAAAGAAGCTACATGAATATGCTAAGGGAGCAAAAATGACAAAAAGAATGAGAAAACCCCTGCCTTAGTCGGAAAAACTGTATAAAAATGGACCCTGCAGAGGCAGAATTTGTGAACAGAGGGGGATTCAGAGTGATAGAGTCCAAATCCAAGTTCACCCAACGCCGACCCCAGGCTTGACGCTGTTTTTGATTGTGGCTTTCCGAAACTGATTTTGGTATCGCAATAAAATCCGCTTTTAATTATCAATTTGGTTATGTCGTTTATAACAGTGTGAACGGATAAAACAGAGAATTTCACATATACATTTCACCTTATCTTCCCAAAGCCTGAGAGTTACAGGAAGCAGCCTGATATGATGAACTTGCCAGTGGAAGGTTACATTGTAATATAATTAAAAGAAATTGAAAGAGAAATCTATAAATATGAAAAAAAAAAATTCTGTTCCACGTCTGTGATTTCTTTTCTTTGTCGCCTTTATTTCTTCCCATTAGTCTTCTCTAGAAGAAGTTGCTGTTTGTTCCCCCATTGCCTTTGCTCTTGTAGGTCAGTGGGACTCCATGTTAGCAAAGCCCTGGAGTGACACGGTGTGAAACTGGTCCCTCTCTGATGCCGAGAGCTGGGCTTATGTTGGGTTGCCCCTAAAAGCTCTTCACACATGATGACTAAACCATGGTTTTCTCCATTCTTACAAATACTTCCTTTTGCCCTTGGGCTTAGTATTTTCCTTCTTACCAGCTGTCTCTTCTTCTCTCTATTTTTTAGAAATTGGTTATATCAGCCCCTCTCCACACACTTGGGAAGACTCTGCCATAATTCGCTCATTTTCATTTAAAATCATTTGCACATCTGATGCAATCCAGTTTGGCAGACAAGACACTAGGCTGCATTGAAATGAGGGATGCCAAGGGTAGGAGTGTGCTTCTAGATGGGGACAGAGGTACTGGCTATGCCTGTGTTTGAGTAACCCCCCTCCTTCTCAGGAGGAAACATCCACTACCTTTTCATTTCAGACTGCCTCGGGCACAGAAGCAAAAATGGGTTAATGACAGAAAGGCTTTTAGACTAACCCAAGGCAAAAATGATCGTCCTTTCAAATGTGATTACTAGGAAAGTGATTTGGAAGCCAGTGGGACAGAGGCGTGGAGTAAGCTGTCTCTCTGATACATATCAACAGAGACCTTCACACTGACTGATTATAATGAATACAAAGTTGACATTAGCAGAGACAAAAAGTTACATGAGCACCACATTGCCTTCAACAGTTCCCTTTGTCCTTGAAAATTTTCTCAGGAGCAAAAGGCATTAGTTTGGCTCATCCAGAGGGCTGCACAGGTAGACATATCTCCAGAAGTCAGAAGCATTTCACTCCGCAGAAAGATCATAAAACATCTCTGAGTCATGTACAACTATTTTTACAGCTCTGTGGAAATGCAAAGGGGACTTTACATAAGGCTTGTGCAGCAACGTGGGGCCAGGTTCAGCCCTGGCACAGGCAGAGCTGGCTTTGCCAAGCCCAGTGGAGAGGCTGCAGAGAAAAGTCACCTGGCATTGCTAAGGGTGCTTAGAGCATTTATTTTATGCAGGATTTTCATGTTTTATCCAATCCCTCGGAGACAAGGCACCCATCACAGGGTACTTTTGCAGAAGTAGCCCATCCTGGGGAGGCCAGGAGAGCTGTGTCACACACCACTCTCCTCCTGTTGCCCAGCATGTCCCACCCTGCACACCCCCACCCCACTTTTCCTGCCAGAAAGCTGTGTGCTGGGACCAGTGCCTATATAATGTCAGCCAGCCATCATATTTAGACGTAAAGCATTGTGCTAGAGAAGTAGAGCACTTCATAAACACTTTCAAAGTCTCATGCTTGCTGTGACATATGTCACCAGCAAAAGCAGAGCATAACATCAGTTGTGCAAGTTTCTCAAACTGCTAAAGCAATTTTTTAGAGAAATTTAGCTAAAAACAAAGTGGTATTTTTGAGTGCAACAACCATGTTTAAATGCTTGTAAGTGGCTATCAGTTGTCAGTTTTTTCTTTGTACTAGTCAGTACCGTCAGTCCTTGTTCCACATTTATGCAGCCTTTATTCCCAGCACACACAAAATAGAAGTCTTTGGAAATTTTATTCTAATCAAGTTTTAAAAAACAGAGTAAGTTGGCTCACAGGATCCTTGTTTTCTGTTACAGCAAGCCTGTGAAGCAAAGCAGCTGGGATGGCTAAGTGAATTACTAGGATCAATCAGAGTAAATTATGGGATATGTTACTCTGATAAGAACTGAGATTTCACAAATGCAAAAATGATTAATTATTCCAATGTAAGAAAACCAAGAAGATTCACTGAGTTACATATGGAAGCTGATGTATGCTTTGAGAATGCACCAGTTTTGTCTTATTTTGCAAGATATCAAGTGCCTCAAGCTCCTCTGATTCTCTGCTGAATAAGCCTGTCTCTTCATGCAGAACACAACTGTAAAGACAACTTGATCAGAGCACAAACACTCTCAGACAATTTGTTTCCAGGTGAGCTTGCAATTATCTTTTCAAGTTAGCATCCATCTTTCTTGCTTGTCTAAAAAAAAGAGAGAGAAAAAAATCAAAAAGCAAGAATTATTAACACAGCAGCTGCGAAACAGAATGAAAAAACTCCTGGGGAGTACTCACCTGGTTTTAAGAGTACTAGGATGTAAAGCACAGCAATACTGCATGCACTGACAATTATATGCTTAAATGCACCATCCCTCTCATATCTGGAATGTGAAACAATATTCATCCCTTAGCCTCGAGGCACAAATTCTTAAAGCCCCTGTGCAAAAGTATGTGATGACACACATGAGTGGAGGTTCCCTTAGAAACAAAAGCAAACAGGGCTTTTATTTTCTCTCTGCTGGACCAACCCCACCTTTAACATGCCCATGAAAGCACTAGCAGTGGATAGTGCAGTTATCTGATCCATCTGTTTTCTTGGGGACAACTCATCCACAGTAGCCACTAATTCTGTAAATGCTTTTGATTGCAGAGTAAGGGGAAAAGTTATTAAAGAGATCAGGAATTTGTTGGACTTTTTTGGTTGGTCCTAGTGATATTCCCAGTGACACATTTGAAAGAAAACATGAACCATCTTTTCCTTCCCTTAGATTTTGTGTCTGTTTTTTTTCCCAGCAAGTTCTGTCTTACTAAATGCCACATTATATGGGCCTAAAAGCTTTGCTCTTTTGACCTGAATTTCAATTATTTCTTTTCAATACCTTATCAGGTATTTTATTTTGTAAAAATAATTTACAAATTATGTAAAGCAGGAACTAGAAATACTAGAAACCTCGGAGAAATAAGATTGATTTTAGACAGAGGATGAACTACCTAGCTTGGATAGAGTAACATCTAGAGAAACATCAGCCTGCTGCCACCTGCAACGTGAAACATTGGTGTAAAATTCAAGCTGAGTGGGTAGACACTGATCAATCCACTCAGATCCTGTGGTTGAGTGAGTTACCTAGGTCATTAGTGGCACTCTTGAACTTGCCTTTTTTATTCCACTGACAAATTTTATTCCTTGAATGTGCTTTTTCATTGCACACCTGTCTTCTTTCCATTCTCAAAGTCTCTTGTGAATGTCCTAGGCTAGATGTGATATCAGCACTGTTCATCAGGGGAAAAGCAAAATAAATTTTAAAAAGAATTTTAATGAAGTAAAGGGCTTGACAAACACTGACTTCCTGATATTTTTCTTACTGCATCATTAGAAGTCCCATCTCTGACTTTCCTATTCTATACAGTTAAGAGTTCACTTTCACTTGTAAAGGATATATTAATAATTCCTCAAACAGCAAGCAAGCAATGGATGTTCAGCAACTCTTTCAGAGTTAGTGATCATCCTCTGAGCTGTTTTACTGTGAATGAAGAGATTACCAGGTGTACTACTGTGATTTGAAGTTTCTTGGCACACATACCTAAATGTATAAATAATATGAACAGCACCAAGGCATAATTACCACCTGACATAGCACACCTTGTCCTTTGGACAGAATTCTATTGATTTCAGGCTGATTCAAATGAATGTAAATGGAAAAAAGGCTTCAGGCTCAGTTTTTTTTCACGTCATCCCTATCCTTTTATAGTAATTTCTATGAACACATGGTAAATAATTACCAAACTTTCTACTTTGTGACTCATACCTAACTAGCCTTGTTTCTGTCTGCAATACATGGTGCACGTGGCTAATCAGAATCCTAGTGTGTTATTGATTTCACATGAAGATCCTTGTTTTTTGGATATTGTAGTTGCACTTGATATATTACAGAGAAATTGAAGGAATCTCAGTCCCTGGATTTCAAGCAGCAGAAGTTCAAGGAAATGTAGGTCTCAGTCACATATCTATTAGTACTGTTAAACTAATTGGTAGTCTCTTTTTTTCAAAAAATAAAAGCTTTTACCTCCATTTTACCTCCATGCTACTTTTTAATTAAAAAAAAAAAAAGCCATCTAGAGCAGTGGTGCAAAACAGGTTTATAGCATGAAAGCTCTCATGAAACATTTTAAAGATGAAGGGCTGATACATGTCCTATCTCGCCTTGACAGTTACTGCACAGCATAATCTAGTGCTGCCAATCAGATCCAAACAAAGAAAACAGCAGTTGTCTGACTGTGAATCACTTCTCACCTCAATTAATATAAATATTGAGTTTGCACAAGTAGACTTGACAGTTTGAGGCATGCCCAAATTTTCTGTATAACCAGTACTTAATGACTGATACTCAATACTTGGACCTGGCACTGGGGGTGAAGTCAACAGTAAAGAACTTTGTTTTGTGGAAGTGACTGAAGGCTCAGCAGAAGGATTCCGTATCTTTTGCAGAAGTTTTGGAAACAACACGTAGCTGTAGATAGAAAGGCTCCTGTGGTGGATGTCTTCCTTGCATTTCTGAAATAAATTCTCTTTCCTTCAACTCCATCTCACTCATGTTTGCCTCATAGAAATATTCTAATGAATACACCAACTCTAGAACATGTTCCCCAGAGCAAAGGATGCTTAGGCTACATCTACAGAGTATGTGAGCAAAGCCAAATCTGGGTGCACAGTTGAGTGTGTTTATAGAAGCAGGAATTGATTCTGAAAGTTGTATTTATCCAGTAAAAGAGAAGAAACGTATAGCATTAATATAATACATCCAACAAAATGTTTCCTTTAATTTAACATGCTTGCAGATTATCTGCCATTCAGGTAGAACTAGTTAACTCAGATAAGAAACCAGGGACCAAGTCAAAAAAGCCCACTCTGACAAAACCTTTTCCAAATAAAGTATCTGCCCAAGTCTGACTCTAGATAATTAGTTCAAATCTGGCAAAGGCTGATCCTACATACTGAAAGGCATGATTGTCTAATAGCATCTTATCAGACTTCCTAAAGCGCTGTGGTGGTCTCATTCAATTTCCTAGACAGTGGACAAGTGTCAGCAGGAAAATTACTCCCAGCAACAGCCCTAGTTAGACATCTCACCTTCTGTCCAGGGTCTTAATCAGCAAAGACACTAAAGTGCCTTGTGATCCTTATTAAAAGGATTCTTCTGGGTTAGGATTTGTTGACAAGGACAGGAAAGAAAGCCTTTAGTTTGGGTATTTGAATGTACAAGAGAAAAACAGCTTCTGAGTAAAACAGACTGGTTAGGACTGTTACTATTAGGACTGTCCTGAAAGGATATATATAACACAGAGCTTCAGAGTCTTTAAAGTTCACCTCTGAAACTAATGCTGATAAGCTTAATTGAGTAGTTTGGTTTTCAGCAATCTCAAATATCTGCTCTTGCTTTACTTGCAGGAGCAAACAGTCAGCAAGCCTGTAAATTGGTTCATTTAATTATGCGTATAAACAAATGTTCGTATTTGTCTTCAGTGTGGCCTGGCTAGGGGGAAACACCATTTCAACCTGGTGTCTGTAACCAAAATGAATGTATATGTGTGTATATGTAAGAGAAAAACAGCAGGAGACCACTTACGTGGATGGTAAGATTGTACTAGCAAGCTATGTACATTGGGTATTTTGCTTTTACATTCCAGTTTGTGGTCATGGCACATACAGGTATAAGTGCCTATATGATAACAAGTCACACGCCAGCCTATTTTGCTTGCTCCATTTTTGTGCTCATGGCTTTGTGCACATATGGGTAGCAAAGTTTGGTGGCCACATATGAACACTGAGAGTCTTTAGAGAAATAGAAAAACAGTCTCACCATGACAGAAGAGTTGCACAAGTTTTATTCAGCTTATTGATCAGCAGGCCATGTGGTAACCTGACCTTCTTTAAGTGTCTAAATACAAGTAACATCTGCTGGCAGAAGCAACCTTAATGAGGCTGAGTAGAGGTCAGATAAAGCTGGATAATACAGAAATAAAATGCAGATTTCTGACCATTAAGAAAATTAGCCTTTTGAGAAGCACAGAAAACAATGTAGTAGAATCTTTTTTTTTTCCCTAGAAAAAGAAACAGAAGTATTTTGTTTAAAAATATGTCTGGACATATTTCTAACATGTAAGTTTAATCATTCACAAATTATGGGGCTCAGTGAGAAACACAAGAAGGGATATTCAGTAGCCTTTGCTATGTTTGAGGTCCAGTTTAAGGGTCACAACATGCCATCCAGAGTATTTTGGACTTGAAGGATTTTACCATGATTCCCACTGAACTGAAGGTTTCACACACAAAGCCAAGGCATGGAGGTAAATAGCTGTGTTGTAGTCCCACTTACTTTCTTGCTTCTCTTTCTGCACTTGTTTCTTGCCTACATTCTTAGAACCACCACATTCTAGGAATGGGAACTGGAAGAAACATCTGCAGGTTATTCCCACAGGTCAGGGGAGCAGGATTACATCATAGACTGCACGATGTGTCCCAGATGTCTGCCTGATGTGTTCTTAAAAATTTCCTTTACAGAGGAACTCCGTGCTTCTGAAAAGTTGGTTCCAGTGTTACACTGCATTTTAAAAGTCAGACTATTTTTCCTAAGATTTACTCTAAAACAAAGTGGTGAATTGGGCAATTACTTGAAGAGACAGATGAAATATTCTATAACCAGCTGCAAGGAGTCTCACAATCACTGGCCCTTGTTCTTGTGGGGGGACTTCAACTCAGCACATGTCTGCTGGAAATTCAGCGTAGTGGGGAGGAAACAGTTGAGGAAGTTTCTGGAATGCATGGAAGGCAACTTCCTCACACAGCTGGTGTGTGAGCCAGTGAGAGAAGATGCTGGTGAAAGCAGCTGAACATGAGCCAGGGTGGGCCCAGGGGGCCAAGAAGGCCAATGGCATCCTGGCCTGGATCAGCAATGGTGTGGCCAGCAGGGCCAGGGCAGGGATTGTCCCCCTGTGCTGGGCACTGGTGAGGCCACACCTCGAGTGCTGTGTCCAGTTCTGGGCCCTCACTGCAAGAAAGACACTGAGGTGCTGGAGAGAGTCCAGAGAAGGGGAATGGAGATGGGGAAGGGTCTGGAGCACCAGTCCTGTGAGGAACAGCTGAGGGAGCTGGGGTGTTTATCCTGGAGAAAAGGAGGCTCAGGGGTGACCTTATCACTCTCCACAACTGCCTGAAAGGAGGTCATGGCCAGGTGGGGGTCAGCCTCTTCTCCCACGCAACCAGTGATAGGGTAAGATGAAATGGCCTCAAGATGCACCAGGACATGTTTAGATTGGATATTGAGAAAGATAAAGATCCGTTCATCGAAAGGCTTGCCAAATATTGGACCAGGCTGTCCAGTAGTGTGGTGGAGTCACAATCTCTGGAGGCAATTAGAGGACAAGTAGTTCTGGCACTTGACACATGCTTTATTGGTGGGCTTGGCAGTGCTGGGTTAATGGCTGGAGTCAATGGTCCTGGAGGTCTTTTACAATATAAACAATTCTATAATTCTATGGCCTCGTGTCCTACCCTTTGTGGAAAAGGGTAAAACTGATTTCTGCCCTCTTTAGAATAAATTTTATGTGTCTGCAAAGTGTTAACATCTTCCTTCTGTCTACTTCTTAGACTAAACAATCCCAGTTCTCTTAACCTTTCTCAGAGGTTCATATTTTCTAAACCCCTTATCATCTTGTTGCAGTTATCATAAGATGTGGCGCCCAAATCTGGATGCAATACTTCAGCTGAGGTTGCACCAGTGCCAAGTAGAGCAGAATAATTACCTCTCTTGTCTTATACCCAAAACCCCTGCTAATATATCTTGGAGTGACATTTGTCTTTTCTGCAAGAGCATCACATTGTTGTGAAGAGACACTTGAAAATGTGACCCCAGAAGTTTCAGAATCCAAAAGGCACATAAAAAGAAGCAGGAGGGTGGGGTGTGGTGAGCATGGGGGTGGGGATGGGTGGGCAGGGGGAGCTTGTCATATTTCAGTCACATATAATGGGGGCCTGGCTCAATATCCTCAAATGTCTTGTATCGGCAATTCTGACTAAAAATCAATTAACCTCTACAGACGAACCTCATTTAATTTGCACCACTGAGTGGGAAACCGCTAGCAAAATTTTTGCAAATTGACAGATAAATGAGCAAACACTGGAAAAGACACTGAATAGCAGAACAAACAGTGACAATTTACCTGCAAAACGTTATCAATTTTGTAAAGCTCTTAAAGTAGATAAAGCCTTGCAGAGGAAGCTCTGTGCAATACTGCAAAACTGGGGGAACCTTTTAAAATTGGGTTCTGGAGGGAGGCACAATGTACAACTTATATGGCACGCCAATATCCTGTAAATTGGAGATGTAAGTGTTTAATGTAACCCTCTTTATAGGGTTAGTAGCAATTTTTTAATCCATGGCCCAGTTAGCCATGGGTTTCTGCAAATGGTGAAAGCTTGTTTTAATTCCCCAGGCCCCCCAAAGCATGATGCTTAATTATATCAGTCATCTCATATACTCCTCTAACTGAGTTTAACACATTCTAACAATGACTTGTCACCTTAGCAAAATCAGAAAGGTCTGACTTAAGAAAATGTAGGATGTAAAATACAGCCAGGAGGGTAAGGAGACTGCCAGTCATTTATGAACTATTTACAAATATTTCTCTCCATTTGAAGATTTATAATTCCTGTGTTACCCACTTTCGTTCAACAATAAATGACAAGCAGAAAGAGCCTCCTCAGCTCCCCTTCCCAGGACCCTCACAGTCTGGAAAAATTTCTCTTTTAGGCCACTTGCCTATTTAAAGTGTAAGTCTGATTGATTTTACAAGAGAGAAAGAAAGACTGAGGGTGTCATTTTGTTTTAGAACCTTTATCAGGAGTTTGGCCAGGACTGTCACGGGTAATTTGCTTGTTAGCCTGATGAGAAACCTGAGGAGTGTTGTGATACAGGGGCTGTATAAGATGTCTGGAGGGTCTAATGATCCACAGCAAAGAGAGAGGGTACATGTTAGAAAGAGAAGCAGGAAGACTTGATATAATTGCTCCAATTCATCCCCTTTCAGAGGAGATGTGAAGGAAGAACTTACACCTGCACACTACATTTCTGGGGTGGGAGAGCTGCTGTTCTCACCAAAGTGCTGGTATTAAAGAACCATCCCAAGGCAGTGCAGCTGAGGTAGACACTTAGAGCTGGGCCCCAGAGAACGTGCAGCAAACAGCTGCACAGCCCCTCTCACAGAACAAATGCACTTTGAATAAAGACTCAGGAAGAGGAAGTGCCATCTTTCCTTGCAGCTGAGGCTATCAGATGTGCTGAAGTGACATGTGTTCCCCTACTCCACACAGTCTGTGGCAGACCCCAGCTTAGCCCTGTACAGAGTTTGTGGCTACTCCACACTGTAGTATTGTATGGCATTGCATAAACTGATACTTCATCCTAAAGGCCAGCCTCGACCACCTAACAAACAGCCCACAAAATGTGTGTCCTGTGAAAAAACATTCCCTATTTCATGTATTATTTCATAAAACTTTCCCATGCACCTGGCTCAGGTGAGTAAGTGGGAGCCACAGACTGAGGCTAGAGTTATCTTCCACCTATACAGGGGCATGCTGTTCTAATAAATGCCAAGTCTATACAAATATTACCCACCAACATGTTTATGCTTTTCCCTCAAAACATGTGTTCTTGGGCCATGTTAGTGATTTAATTACTGATTAGGAAACAAACAAGAAGATGGAACTATCTTAAATTATTGGAATTTTTTCACATTGAAACGTTATGGTTTCAAATAATTTTATTAAATTTTAAAGATTCAGGCTTTAACCTTCCCAGCTGTGCTGTATTAAGAAGGTGGGGAGAAGATTTCCTTCTTCTCCATCTCTTTTTTTGTTTTTTAGTATGAAGGAAAAGTCCTTTCTTGCTCTTCTTATGCATCTTTACCCTATGGATAATATTATTGTCTCAAATTGACACATATTCAGCAAAATTTTATGAGTTATCATTTGCCTGCTCTCCACTCCATATAGAATTGTAATCTTAGAAGAAATTCCCTGTGTTCAAAGGTCAGAAAATGTGAGTTATTTCAGAGCTAATTGCATTTGCACCAGGTGAATTGAATTTTCAAGCAAAGTTGGAGTGATTATTTGCAACATGTTTTTTGTATCAGTAATGAATTCACTTAGATTATATTCTCGCAAACCCAAGACACCAAAGTTCAGGTTCAGGCAGAGCCCTGCAGCCATGTTTACAGATTGGTTGTTAGTATGTTCTCTGCCACCCATTTGACTCACATCAGATAGATCAGGTGACTTTCAGACATAAAAAATCCACATTGATCTCCGCCAAAATAACCCTTTGGTTGCACAGACACTTTTTAGGGTCAGCCACACTGTGTCTGTGTTTGCATGAGTTAAACTGCAGTGCAGAAGGGGGAGGGGATGCCTTCCTCCTCCTGAGAAATGTCCTGTAGATGCTACATGAGATATTTTCATCCTTCCAGATGGACAAAAAGAAAGAGAGGAAAGTGGCAAAACTTCCTTAATGAGTAGACATCTGCCATTAGATTTTTCTTTCTGTTCATTGAGCCTGTTTTAGGAGACAGAATTTTGGACCTTGACTTCCCCTGCTGCAGGACATGCTGTTGGATAGCCAGCAGTGTTTGTTGAATTTGCAACATGTTTCTTTCTCCACTTAAAGTTGTATTCTAGATCTAGAACAGTTTCTGAGTAGTAACCAGCACTTGCAAGAGAGTCCAGTGACTGCCGGCTGGCCATAAAATGCAGATTGTATCTAGTATATCGGGTGAAAAAGCAGGAGGGCATGAGAATTATGCCTTGAATATGTTGCCTCATACTGTACCTGACTTGGAGAATGCTACATGGGTATCAAATGCCAGATAAGGGGGTGTCCAGGGAACCAGAAAAGGAGAGGGTTGGGAATCAGCTTGTCAGCAAGCAGCTCATATGTTCATGTCCCTCTCAAGCAGGTCACCCTCAAACAGGACATCCAAGAGAGAGGTGTCATTAGCTATGATCAAAATTACTGGCCTTCCTGTTTAATACAAATCTGCTAAAAAATCACAACTCAGCCTTAGGTCCACAAAGCTCTGCCGTCAAATGCATCCCCTGGCAGTGGGACCCAATACCATTTCTGCTGGCAGCAGCTCTCAGCCCCCTGCGAAGCCACAGGCAATCTTAACGGGGTTTAGATGTTGTTAACATATATTGGGACAATAATCCAACTACAGACCTCACAGACCTCCTTTTAAAAATTCTGATTCTGTTTTCAATCACTGCACAGGCACAATGGCACCTCTGACCCAGTGCCTTCCTTGGGAAATAACTCAGCCACTTTAATTTAAATCCCATATTCCTCATCATAACAATAAGAACAATTATATACCAACTTAAGACATTATACTGACTCAAGACATGTATGCACAATATTTAGAGTTCGTGCATCCTGCCTGTACCCAATCCTGCCTTGCTTATCTCTAGCTCTTTTTGGCTTGTAAGCTCTTGAATCAGGACCCACATATAGCACCTCATAAAATTAGATCCTGCCCTAGGCTCTTGGTTCTGTACCAGCACAAATTTTAACAGTTTTAAATGCTGGAAGGACTAAGCAGAAGCACTCTTGGATAGTTTAGAGAAGGGTATGCAGCTTTTAGAAGCAATAGGGTGGGTATACAGTACCAACAGCAGAGACAGCAGTGTTTCACACTACACAGAAAATATGGAAAAGGCCATTTGTGGTGCAAGGCAGGGAAAGCCTGGCCTGACACTGGGTTACTGCTGTCACCCTATACAGCAGGAGTGAGCTGAAACGATCTGGGTGCCACAAAGCAAACATAATTCAAGGGGAGGAAAAGTGAGAACAGACACAGTATGATTCAAAGCAGGCAAGTGAGCTGCTGCATTAACTCTTCTCAATGGAGTTTCCTGGAAGGACCCCTGAGCATGACCTTCAAGCACAAGACTCTAGGTTTTTGCCAAATTTGTTTGAGGAAGAAGGAGGGCGGGAGGCATGTTGTCTCGAGGGGGAAAAAAAAACCTCACCCCGCTAAAGCTTTCTGTTGCCAGGGAAGGTCAGGGAAAATTCAGGAAAACTCCTTTTTATGTTCTTTATGATGTTTACTCTGTTGCGCAGAGCCAAGAGAGGGATGAGAAAGGCTGCAGCACGATGCAGGGCTGCAAAAGCTGTGTGTATTTAATCGGGTGACATAAATAGTGTGTTTCTCTTTGCCGTCTGCCGAGTGCTGCAGGGAAAATCTGTCCTAAATAGACAAACGAGAAGCCATGAGAGTGTCTGCTGGCTCTCGTCAGCCGGCCGTCCCCTGGGCCAGCCCGCAGCTCCGACGGGAAGTACACAGCGGATGTTTAATGAAAGGGCTGCTGCGGCTTATCTCCGCGAGCAGGGGACTTCTTTGTGAACTCACTCGCTTTGAAAGATATGTGGCCCACTATGCTGGTATTGTTGGCTCCCGCTTTAAGCACAGCCACATGATTCACATAGGAGCTGTGCGCCGCGTCTGCCAAAGAAAGCTTCCCCCATTCCCTCCCTGGTTAGGAGTAAACTCGGCAGAAGGTCATCGAGGTCACAAGATCTGCCTGTTATTGCATTTTACAGGAAGGAAGATACGTTGTCTTTAGATCAGTTTATCAGCTGACTTTCCTGTGAAGAAGACTGAGGCTATTTTCCTGTGTACCACCACCCCCGTAATTCCCAAACGAGTGTGCTCTGTTTGCATCTCCTGTCAGCTCAGCTGTGTGCGTTTCTGAAACAGCCCAGTATTAAGCAAACAAATAAAAAAGCCATTGTGAGACATCGCAGAGCCCACATCCCTTATCAAACTGCCTGACAGGCCGGGATAAATCTCTTCCTCGAGGCTGCCTGTCATCTCCCTCCCTCCCTCTCAGCGTCAATGCACAATTAAACCCGTTGTGGTGAAATAGACTCAGCTGATAATTGTGGAGAGAGTTACTTACACGGATACTGAGAGCAGCAAAGAGCCCAGCAGACTCGTCTGCTTTGGAGGCGGTTTCTTTTTAGCCTGCACCTTTGAAGAGCCACAAGTATGTGGTTTTGTTGGATTTGGGGTTTTCTGTTTTGTTTTTCTTTTTCCTTTACAGTCACAGGTTTCTGAGGATTTTTTTTAAAATAAGCTCTGCTTTTTCTGTGCAAGGGGGCAAGCAGCGTGCAGAGCCGTTTCCCTCCCTGCCCAGTCTCCTCTGAGAGATCCCTGCTTTCATAAGGTTTTCAGCTAGGGAATGGTTGCCTGTTTCCTCCCTGCGCTTACTGTGACAAATGCATTTCTGTGACCAGGAAACTGCAGATGTTACAGATGCACCAAGGCATATCTTATTAGCTAATTATTCTTAATCTCTGAAGGATTACACATATTGAATAATGCCATTCATTGAGTAACAGTTGAAGGGGAACATCCTGGCTCCACAGTATATATTGTAGCAGCTTTAATTGTGTTCTCTTTTTCTACGTGTGTAAAGCTAAAATAACCCTCCAATGCTCCCCTCATCTAAAGAGTGCTGGTAACCTAGCAAGAAACAGACAGCAAAGCTGCATTGCACAGGAAAACAGCTACTAATATTTAATTTTCTAATTTTTTTTTTTCAACATGGGCTTGGCTAGATTTTTCATCTGGTTTTGCTTTCCTTTACATGGGAAACCTTTGTCCTCTAGTACCAAGGGTCATCACACTGCTGTAACAATCCAGAGGGGAGAAGGATCTGAAGAAAATGTCAGTGAAGATCCAATCTCATGTACAAGCCTGCAGAAGTTATAGTTTTAAGGAAGGACCACGGCTCACATCACTCATTTTCACTACCTGTGAGATGAATCCATCTTCCCTGGTTTTTCAAAGTCAATGTGTCTCTGAAAACAGTTCATATCTTGAACTTAAATCCTACCTCCAGGACCACATCTGCATTTCACAGTTCTGGAAGGCTGAAACAATAACCTTCATATTGGTATATTTTTATGCATTAAGTGCTCTTACATATTTTAATCATTGTGCTTGTAGTATAAAACAGATATATATGTATCAAGAGAGATATGTGGAAGTATTACAGATACACCATGTTTATTCTCAAACAATGTTGCTTTATTGAATTCTGGCAGCTGAATCTGTACTGGACCTTGCCAGTAGCTAACTGAATATTCCCCACACTAGTTCAGAAACTGAACTCCTACAATTTTTAGTGAGTGACTAATCATTACTGTCACAGTATAGCCCTAAAACATGAAGATGGCATTTTATAATACAAAGGATATGTGATTGTTTTGGCGGTACAAAA
>QVAJ01000167.1:50935-120013 GCA_003546035.1 Mixornis gularis
AAAGGCAAGCAAAAACAACCAAACAAATAAAAAAACCCCCCAACAACTTGTACTGCTCAGTTTATTCTACATTATTTGGAAAAACCATAGTCATATTACATCTAAATTGGAGTATTAGGGAGACAATTACAAGAAAGCTGAAATGGGAGGCAAAAGAAGAGGCAGAATCCTTCTGAGGTTTGTTATTACACAAATGGGGTTTGGTTTGAACTCTTTAATTTGCCACTTGCCAGCCTACATCTAAGAAGCAACCTTGTTTGTATTTCAACAAAGAATCTCATTCTTTTTTCAATAAAAAGACCTGGCAATAATTCTGTTGGCACTAGATGAAGAGTTTGCTTATTCCGCTGGTGATGGTTGCTTTTGTTGTTATCTAGTTTAATGAAAACTTAATAAAAAAGGACTCTGGAAGTTTATAGATAAAGCTTATGTACATTTGTACAGGTCATATGCCAAGGGGTCACTTCTTACTGCAGAAGTCATTGCACCAGGGAGAAATGTGGTTAATAATAGTGCTTTTTGCAAGTAGCAGTCTTTATTCAGAAGCTGGAACAAGTGAAGCAAACCACAGGGCCTGAGGCAGGCATGTGAACAACACAATTTTGACTTTACAGTAATTCACTGCTACTATTATCTTAGCAACCTTTCAGTAAAGTCCTACAAAATCCAACAGGGAGGGGAGGCCTTTGCTCTTTAAAGCCAAGAAAGTCCTAAAGAGCTGTGTCTTTATACAGGTTTGGGGTGGGCTTTTGTGGTGTTTTTTAATTCATTCCAAATCCAGTAAAACAGAAATCATTCTCTAAGTAACTCCATATTCCTTTAGGAATATGGATTTTATTTTTTTTTTCAGCAGTACTGGCCAAAGATTTTTTGAATTTTGCAACACTTCTACAAAATGTGGTGCCATTTTTTTCCAGCATGTCTGCCACTTGTCAGGTTCTGGTTTGTCACTGCTTCTTAGCACACAGCTTTAAATTCAAGGCTTTTACAAGAACACATAGAGCACCATGGGAAACCGAGTGCCTGTTTGGAGCAAAGGTTGTTGCTGAATGTGTTTCTCAGCTGTCAGTTGTCAGTGCATCCCACCCACACCCGGAGAGGCACAGATGGAGGGAACGTCCTTGCTGGGACTTGCGCTGACCTTTCAGCAAGCTGGCTGGAGAGGGAGAGGATGAGGCTGGACCATGGGAGGGAAAGGCCTGTGGGAAGAACCAACCCCTCTGTGTGCTGTGGGCACTGCCAGCTGCCAGAAAAGCCCTGTCTGGCCCAGTTGTGATGAGGGCTCACTCATACACGTACAGTTTGCCAAGCCAGTGGTGCTCAGGCTGCAGGGGAGCAGTCATGGGTCTACACACACAGGCAGGGCAGGGTTGCTCATGTGGCATTTTACCTTTTATCCATTATAAAAACTGGACTTATGGCTCCTGGGTAAGCCTTTACTCTCACATATTTCTCTGTGGAAGAACAAGCTTCCCACTTTCCTGCTATATAACACTAGGCTAAAGCCCTTTCTGGCAGCACTTCAGAGAGGCTGATGAAGCAGCACCAGAAAAGAAATTTGACCTTACATTTGAAATTTTGACATAAGGTCATTCTGTAAGTCCTACAAATTAGAGCTAAATGTTCTTCCTCTCCACAATCTTCCCCTCCTTTATCTTGTTTCTCCTCCCTTTCTCTGATCTTCTTTCCTCTGCACAAGCAGATAGGGGAACATCTCAAGGGTGGAATTACTTTGCTTATTTATTTTGTCAGCCCCTACAAAAATAGAAAAAAATAGATAACTATATTTTTTTAACTAATGAACATAGTCTAGTAGTCTGGTTAAATTATAAAACAGATTAGTCCCTGATAGTCTCCAGATCAATGCATGAGCAAATTCATATTGAACTGAATGAAAAAATCTTGAGGTCCCACAATATATTTTGCTCAAGTTAATTAACTTCTGCTAAACAGTGATGAATTAGGTTAACATTAATTGTGTACAGTGAAGTGAAGTGAAGTGAAGTGAAGTGAAGTGAAGTGAAGTGAAGTGAAGTGAAGTGAAGTGAAGTGAAGTGACATGAAAAACTGCCCACCAGGCAGCCAAGAGCTCAATGGATTGTCAGATTCCAAGAAATCCTATTTTTAAGACCCATTCCTGGGTCTCTTGCTGCAATTATGCACACTGGAAGCTTCCTTTAGGAGAGGGATAGTTTTCCAACACAAATGTTTTACACTTATCAAGATTCAGAAAAGAGGTGGATCTTCAAACACTAGCAAGAATGTGAAATATTATAATAAAAAATACTTTACAGAAGGACCAGACCAGCCCCTGTTAAGATTAGAGGACTTCCAGGACTGATTTTTTTCCCTCTGCCCTGGGGGGCTTCTATACCTCCTTCTCATTAGGAGACAGGGCAGGATGTGGTCATGTGTGTATTTGGTGGCACTCAGCATGGTCCGGTTCTCAACAATCCAATGCTATAATGTTCAAAACTCCTCTTTCAGGGCTGCACACTCTGGTCTGCTGGGTCTCTCAGCTGGGCAGGCAATACCCTCAGTTTCACCAAGAAGGCAAGATGCTCTGTGCTAATCCCTCAGCGGATATAAAATTGGATGAACCCTCAGAATTTGGCAGCTGTCACTCTGTCCTCACACCCTGAAGAAATGTGTAGGTACACAGAGATTTAAAGTAATATCATTCTCCTGGATGACTTCTACAAATAGGGTTATGCTGATAGGTAGAAAGGGCTCTGAGACTGGAATGTTAGAGATTATTATCTCTATTTTATATATCTATGTATATCTATCAGCTTATATAAAATATATAATTAAATTTTAGAGATTGATGCTCTACAAATGTATTTGTCAGTCAATGCAAAAGTAAGACAAACAGCAAGACAGCAAAACCAAAAGCATATCTTTAAACCTTGATTTTCCTTATCTTTGTCTCCAGGAACATTCTTTCATCTCCTGCATGTGTATGAGCTGTGTGAATCGTGTCAGGATGACATTTCAAGGATGCATAGGGGAAGGACCCAGCAGAAAGAGCAGAAAGAGGCTGGGACAATTAGGGTGGTCTGTGTGGGAGGCTGGGAAAGTTGAAAGAGCTGGGGGATAACTGCAGCTGCAGTCCACCAGGCAATTGCAGCTCCCAAGATGTCAGAACACAGACTTTGTATCTCTCTCTTCACAGAACCTGTACACTGGGCCATAAATTTTGTTGAAGGATCAGTTTTAGGGATGAGGACTTTAATGAAAAGAACCTCAGTTACATAATATTTTAACTATTTTGATTATTCATAAGTGCTGGAAAGTATATAGGAAGTTTGCTGGGTTAAAGTCCCTAAACAAAACAAAAAAGTGATCTGATGGAAGTAAAAACACCACCTCTAAATCTGTATGTGTTTGCATGCATGTCAATTCTCAACATCACTGCACTGTCATTTTTCTTCCTTTTCAGATAATATCTAATTTTTCCCATTGATTCAGTTCACTGCTGTCTTAATGTCACTGTAAATAAACACACATCAGGGTCTTGGGTACATCTGGCATCTAATAAGCCTTTAGCATGAATACTCTTTTACAAAAGGGACAAGGCTCAAGGCAAAGATACTATTTTCATTTCACCCTCTCACTCACTCTTGACTTACTACTGGGCTCATCACTGTTTTCATATAGAGGAAACAGAACCATGAGAGACACAAAAGACCACCCTTTGCAGGACGGACAATGCTTTTCATCCTACAATCCACGTGCCAAACCTTTGAGCAGTTAGAACATAAGGATGTCCAGGACTTTGCTCAGGGAGCTTGGGGCTGTGGGGTGACAGACACCTGGGAGTTTTCCACAGAAACCAGATGGCCTGGGATGGGCCCAGCCAGGTTGGTCTGATCAGCACTGATGGCTTTGGCTCCCTTACTCCTGGGGTTAACACAGATCCACTGGGATAGCTGGGCTTCCCTGAGGCTGATTGTGTGAAGTGGCAGGGCAGTCCTGCTTGAACTTTTAGCAGCAACATAAGCACAGGTGATGACTGATATTCCTGCTTTCTCAAGGGCACCCTTGCCACATATATGTACCCAGTGGCCATGCTGGTTTCATCCTGAACAACTTGAGCAAAGAGGGTTCCCCCAGAGAATCCTGAAAATGTAAAAGGTATCTCTGGACTTGGATTAATTTCTGGTTTGAATGCTTTAATTTTTGTGTCTAGCCTTTCAGTTCCTGAACAGAATTATCCTTCTAACACACCACTCTTTCTTGCTTTTAAAATCTCCTTGACACCCACAGTATTCATTCCTCTTACCCTCTTTATCCCAGAAAATGGATGTGCCTCTACCATCTTCTACTCCTGATCTCTCATATCTGAAAGAGAAAATGGCCTTAAGTTGCAAGAGTAGAGGTTTAGATTGGCTACTAACAGAAAATTTCTTCACCAAAAGAGTTGTCAAGCACTGGATCAGGTTTCCAAGGATGAGGATCAGGTTCCAGTAACAGGTTGAGCCTCTATCCCTGGAGGTATCTAATTCAACTGTCGGTGAGGCACTTAAAGACATGGTTTAGTGGTGGACTTGGCATTGCTGGGTTAAAAATTGGCCTTGATAATCTTAGAGGCCTTTTCCAACCTAAATGTTCTATGGTTGTTATGCATCATTACTTTTAACTTCCTTGCTTCTGAAATCTGTGTTTCCTTCCTCTGATTTGTCTCCAATTTATAAACACAGCATTTCAGGCCCAGCCAAACCTGTGCATAAAGCAGCAATCTCCAACCCTGCCTATTTACAACAACAACACTCTAGCCTAAAAACATTTGGAGCCAGTTCTAACATATTATGCTCTGGGTTGTTATTGCATCTAACTGCCTGCCACTCATGCCAGATATGCCCTTGCCATGGATAGCCTGTATGGGAGCAGGAGTGGCTGAGTTGCCTGCTCTGTGCCATGGGATGCTGCAGGGATATACTATCAGCCTCCGGGCTGACACCTGGCACTGTAGATTCCTGCCAGACCACAAGGCACAACACACTTGCCAGCCCTCACTGCAAGCACCAAGGAAAACTCAGGCCAAGACTTTATAAAGCATTTTCCCTTACCCACCTCCAAACTCAAGACTGAAGAAAAATAAAATTAATTTTCCGCAAAAAGCAAACGTTGGCAGTACCACAATCATCTAAAATCAGGCAATTATACACTCCCATCTTTAAACCCTTCCTCTGAGAAATGTTTTTGCCTTTGTAGCTGTACCTGATTCAGGTATGTATTTATGTGGGCAGAGGAAAGGGAGAAGACAAAATGGCTCACACCTGCAATTGTCCACATTGCATAGAAATGCCACCACTTGTGTGGCACCACAACTGCCTCGACTCACACTGTTTTGTCAGACCAGAATCTGACACAATCCTAAGAGTCCTGGCTGCTCCTTTTACATCTACAGACAGAATTCAGAAAGAAGGAAACAAGAGAAGGGTGCAATACTCTTGTTTCTTTCCCTTCATATCCTTTGGTTGTTTCTGCTACTTTGCTGGTGCTCTCCTGGCCCCTTTGTAACACATGCAAATGCTTCAACAATTACTTTTTAATAAAAAACCAGAAGATTTTCAGGGCAGCTGGGAGGTTTTCTTAGGGGTAGAATGACTGACTTTGCAGTATAATAACATACAGATGTTGTGACACAGCTTGCTGAGAGCATAACCCAAACTAGGAGAATTCCCCCTTACGCACACTAATCTAATTCTCTGCCAGCATTTCTTCTTTCCCATCTGCAGAGAGAGTGTGGAAATGCCTTGAAGCTTCATTGGAAGGGGGAAGATAATGAACAGTAAGGAGTGAAAGGCAGGAATGGAGATAAAGGTTTGCATACTGAAATAGCAGTAACATACTGGAGTACATCCTGTTGTGATGTATATACTTTTTGCTCTAATTCCTCCCTCGGGCAGTTTGAGAATGGAAATGTTTTTCTCAGAGGAAGTATTCTTGCTACTGATTTTATGGAGGAGCAGCAATTTCCGTAAATGGGATAATACTGGAGAGTAGTTAGAGATCCCTTTGTCAGATATGAACCCACACTGTTAAATGTTGGCAGTATCTAGAGCAAAGCATTGGTAGAAACACAAAGATTATAAGAAATGCCATGTGCACTATTACAGAAAAAAAAAAAATTTAAGGACTAAATACTAATTCCTGTAATGTCAAGATGAGCCCTCATTAGGTCAGCACCAAAGGACGCAGGTGTTTTTACAGCTCCAGCTTGCCCCTGTACTTAAAATCTTTTTAATAATGTATTTCATTATTTTCCAGGGGATCATCAACCTACAGGTTCAGGTGCAGATTATAGTATGTTTATCAATGGTGCACTATGCAGCTCTGGTGTTGCTGTTCAGTTTAACAAGAATGCCCTGCAGAGGTCCTGAGTCAGCCCTAGAAACCCTGGCTGGGGGAATAAAAGAAGTAGGAACATACTGGGAAGGATCTTCAGCGTCTCCAGTAGGAGCCTGAGAATCACTAAAAAACCCCAACAAGCAGCAATCTTATTTAAAATCCTATCAGACTCTTACCTGCAAGTAGGAGTTCCACAATTGTATTAATGCTATTTTTAATGCTATTTTTAATGCTATTTTTTAATTAAAACTGCATATGAATTTTATATGAAAAATCAGTTTCCTGGGGTACAACTACCAGCTGAACAGTTTCATCTTTATCTACCATTAACATGACTGACAGGAAGAGGAATATTGTGATCCATCTGCACAGGACTAGGACCTAATGTGCCTCCCAAGAACTGTGAGGAAGAGGGTGTACTGCTAATGTCACGAATATCTACAGTGCTATGAGCAGTGTGAAGGGACTGTGATATCTAAGAATAAGAGTGAGTAGCAGCTTCATTAGCTCCAGTATATTTTCCCATTTATGCCACTACTGATTTGGCCCTATGTATATCTTATCCAGTGCACAGAAAAGAATGGTAGGGTTTTTTTAAAAATAGTCTTTAAACACTTGTGCACAACTCCCAAACTTTCTTTGCAAATTCATCTGCTTGAAATTTTCCTCATCTAAATAGTCCAGAAAATAAAAAAAAGGCCATATGTCAGATATAATAGTTTGGGGTTTTTTTCTTCCCAGAAAAAACTTGGCATCCTGCAAGTTAAGAATGTCTCCAGATTCTGGGTGTTTATGGAGCACTTCCATCAGGGTGCTTGTTTATTCTGGATTCAGTCCAGGACACAAGGCCGGTCCTAGATGGTTGCTGTTGACAAGAGAACAATGTATGACGGATCATGTGAAATTATTCTGATCACAAAGCACCTACACAGTTTATTTGTGCACTGGGGCAACACAGAAGCACATATAAAAAGTCCTCTAGATTGAAACATCTTGCTTTTTCCACAGAGAAGAATATAAACAGCTACCAAGGGGAAAAACAGAAACATTAGGCTGTGAGGCAACACTTGATTTTGTCAGAAAGTTCAAAAGGTTACAGATAGCTGCTCCCTTTCTCAACCTGTCTGTGTGGCGGCAATTTAGGCTTCAATCCTTGGAGCCACCCACAGAGTTTGATATTTCATATTTACTCTTTTCTGGCCAAAAAAACCTCATAATGGGAAATGTGGCATCAGACCCAAGCAGAAGGTGAACAGAGCACACATTGGTCTCCATTAGGATAGGGCAGGATCTTTGTTGCAATGGAGGGGGGACTGCTGATGTGAGAGACAATAATCAGGATTTTACTCATGAGATTGCTACTGGTGGACATCAGAACTGTGCCTGCTCAGTACTTGCAAAGGATTTGATCTTGTAACCTTTGCTCACATTTCAGTATCAGTTTCTCAGAACCACTTCAAGGATTTAAATGTCTAATTTCAATTACGGTCAGTGGATCTAAAACATGTAACCTCTCTATGCAGTCATATAAATTTCACCATCAGTAACCAATTTTTGCAGCACTCCAAGGGATTATCCCTGATTCAAAAATCTGAGATGGAGAAAATCCTAGAAGCATGGCTCAGAGTTGTGTTCTCCTGCTTCTCCACCTCCCACTTAGATGGTTCTTTCTCTGTGAGTGGATTTTAGAGATGCTTGTCCAGAATTTTCACTGTAAACCTTTATCTTCTCCTTGTAAAAACATCCTCTGGGTTGGAATTTAGTTTTAGGTATGTCTAAAATTAGTAGAAACAATTTTAAATTAAATTAACAATTTAGGAATTAAATGAACCTCCAAATTCTTTGAGTTCAGACCTTGGTTTGTACTCTTCTTGCCCTGAACTGGAATTATTTACAATATTCTTTCTCTAAGGTAGTCTTGAATATCTGATCATGGCTAAAAATAAAAATATTTGGATATATCCACACTGAGAATGTGATTGTGCATGGAAAGTAACTTTTCCCTCCTAAGAGACTTCAGCATAAACACACATGCCTTTCACAGGAATGCAGATTAAGAAAGGTCTATTTTCCAATTTTCCACAGTCAAAGTATCACAAATATATATAAGCACTTCAGCGGAGACAAAAACCTGTTCTACTGTTAATCTTTGGGGTAAGAAAAAGTCACTGTACTGTGAGTTTATGTGCTCAACTATTTCAATGCCAAAGGATTCTGATTTTTCTTTTGACGTATAATGAATCATAAGGTGTATAAAGTATTAAATTTTTATGCACTAACTAATGGTTACATTTTTCAACAAACAAACAAGCCAAAAAAAACCCCACCCAAACAAAAACTCCCCACCAGAATCATCAGCTGTACCGGTTTATAGCTAGGTATAGACAACTCATTGGGGAGATTTTTCCAAAGGGCTTTTCTTTTCCTGTCAGACTCTCCACTTTTGTGTCCTATTTTATGCAGTATGGATGTAGCTATAAGCTGCAATGAGAATTCTTCTGAGAGAAGTTTACTTTATAAGCCTCACTACGAATGAAATATGGTAAAACCTACTGCCAAAATTCTCCATCTGACATCAAAGATTACTTTAACACCTAAGTGCTTTTAGAGAAGTTCATCACAACTCAAATTCTAATGGGCTACACATCACAAAATTAAGTAAAATAAGTAAAATCAAGCAAATTAATCTGCTTAAAGTAAATTAAGTACATTTAAGTAAATTAGGTTTAAAAATTGCTGTAGCAAAAAATTCTGGTAAACTATTTACTGCCAGAATCAGTATATATCTGTGGTCAAGAGACCTCAATTCAGAGACTATCTGAGCTCACATGCACTCATTTCAGAAGGGTGGGATTATGATACCTGTAATAGGCCCAAACACAAACTGTCTGTTTGGGGATTGGGAATAGAAAAGTATTCAATTAGCAGTAAAAATGAGAATGGGTAAATAGAACAATAAATGGGTTTAATTATTCTGGGTCATATGTGATAAAGGGTATACCCTGGAGTGTAGCATCAACAGGAAAATATTTTGCAGCCAGATAATTGGGAATGTGTTGGTAAAACCTGGTTTCAGAGAGATTTAACAGAAATTCTCCAGTCTTTCAGCATCTAAGTTCACAAGGTTTTGCAGCCATTTTCCTTTCTTCTGGGTCCTGTCTGTGTGTAGTACAGAGTAATTTTTTTCACATGAAAGCAAAGGGCAGCAAAATTGCTATCTTTTGGGTGCAAAAACTAGTTTCTGAATCACTAATCTGGACCTTAAGTACTTCAACTCAATCAGTTGTTTCCAAAAGGTTCTTCCTTACTCTCTTTGTGGCTTTTGTGGGTTTAAGACTAAGCCACTTGCTGGAAGAAAAGCTCCAGGGTCAGAAACATCGCAAGGTTCTAAAATGTTCCAGGTCAAGAGAAAATAAAATAGCTAACAAAAAGGAAAGGGTTTTACAGAGTTCATATCACAGTGGGCATCAGCTGTGTGTGAACCCCAGCCCCTCCAACTCTGGGTTTTTTCTGCTGCAACAAGACCCGTGATGGTAGACAGCAGTGCAGAAAGATGCCGAGCACAGGAGGTCTGTCACCTTGTGCCTGCAAGCAACATGCTTGGGAGATGCAAAAATCTGGGTCCAAAATCAGCACAGCCTTCAAGCCCTGCCATGCAGGCAGCAGGGTGCAGAGGTGTTTGTACTTCTCCCAGTTCTCTGCTATCTGGCAATTCTGCAGACATTTCCGCTATGAGTGTCCAACGTGTCAGTAACATGGTGGGCTCTGAATATATTTTATGCCTCACAATGTCGGATTAAACTCTATTATTAATCATGACAGCTCACTATGTTTCATCCTTGCCAGGAGTCTTGGCTGGCATATCTTTGTCTCCCTGTAACCAGCCCAGTATAACCTCTTTTTGTGTGTGTGTGGGCAAGGCCCCCTAACAGTGCCTGTGTCATCAGTTTTGCTGGTCCCCTTTCCTTCCCACTGCCTGAGTGCTGAGGCACCCCAGAGTGTTTTGCCTCCTCCACCGCACCACTCCCAAGGCACATTCCCAGGGGATGCACCATCCTTCCCACGCCACCAGCACAGGATGATTTTTGCAGATCACCCAGCATGCATCAATATAAATGCTCAAAATCAGGGGGAGATGTGAAGGTAAAAGTACTTTTTTGTCAGTGGAAAAACTGTATTGCAAAGGAGTACACTGATACTTGTTTTCTTTAAAACTGTTTGTGTTTCTCTCACCTACCAAGTGAAAAAATTATCATTGTGATTCAGCCTGTCCGGACTGTGCACATCTGAGATGCTCAGCCTGTCATTATTAACACATGTAAAATCTGTCAAGGCACTGTAAAATTATTTTGTTTCGCTTCACAAGTCTCACTTCCCATATTTAATTTTAAGAGAATGTTGGTTATTTCCTTTGTCTAAATAGCACACCCATGCTTGTTAAATCCACACAATAGCTGCCTATCCTGCACCTGCATGATACCAGACGTGGGACTCCCAGAAAAAGGCTGCTATGTCCCATAGAGAATAGATTTCTGGGAGCTCAAGGGGCGGGGAGGCAAGAGATGACAAACCTCTGTACGGTGTGTCAGCTCAAGCCTGGAAGCACTATTGTAGCATCCATGCAGCATTGTGCTGCCTGTCCATGGGATTTGTTAGTGGCAGCAGTCTTCAGTGGTGACTGTACTGCTTCCAGGCTTGAACTGACTCACCCAAAGGTATCTCACCAGCCTCTGTCCCTGCCCACATGCTCTGTTGGCTTGGCTGCCTCTCCCACCAGGAGCTTCCCAGCAAAGCAGAGACAAAACTTCGCAGAGCATCAGCTCAGCACCAGCCTGTCCCCATCTAATATGCCTTGGATGCTGGTTAACACTTCTTCCTCAAATGTCCCTCTTATGGCACTGGTGACATTGCCAATTTGTCATTGGCCTGAGAAATACCAATAGCACCCTGTACTGTTATGTCCTTTCTCCAGAGGAATCCGTACTTTATGCTTCCAAGGAAAGTGATAAACCCTGCAGCGAAGCCCTTATGCCCAAAAAGCCTGGGGAAAATTTTATGCTGAAACTGCCACATAAAAAAGGAAAATACCATGCAAGATCACCATTTCCACAATCCTTAATAACAGAAAAAAACATTATATCCAATTCATCTACTCTGGAGCTTCTTTGTGCAGCTCTGGACAAGATGGAGAGAAGAAAAAGCCTGCTAGCAGCAGCAGTGACAGCTCAAACAGCAGTGACAGCTCTGAGCTCAGACACTGAGCCCCCAAAACATGAGGAAAGACGCAAATGTACCAGCAGCGTAACTTAAAACAAGCAACACTGCACGGCAGTGTTTCCATGTCACTGATCTCATGTCATACTCGTTGCACTCTTGTATTGCACAAGCAAAGTTTGTCAGGAACCCAATGACCAGTGCTCATCAGATTGTCTTCCCCTGGTCAAAATATCCCCCAGTCCCTCCCTCAAGTAATAAAATGGAGCTGCCAAAAGAGCTTGCAGTGCAACTCATTCCATTTGGCACAAGTGGTGCTGCAGCTCTCCCCACAGCCAGCTCTCCCATGCAGTGTTGGCAACACCACAGCACCAGGACTGACTTCTGGGCCAGACAGCAGACTGCACATGTGGACATCCAAGAAATGCTCCTCACTTTGTCAGAGACTTCCATTTGACACAAAAAAAAGCTTTCATCTTTTCCAGCTCTGTCTATGCCATGCGTCTGGCATGAAACTGAATCTGGATTTGAATCAGTTACCACATTTCTTTAGTATCCACTTCTCTCCTGATCAAAGAGGGAACCCTGAAGGCTGTATCTCTTGCTCAGTGTTTCTGCAACACCTACCAAAACAGGGATATGATCTCAGCTGAGGATTTCAGATTCTATCATCATAATAATGCAATGCAGTTATGTTCTTCCTAGTGTCTGAGGTCTTCCTTCACTACACTTTTCTTCCAGTATTGCTAAGATAGGAATGGTTTTCTGCCCAGGAGAGGTTCTGAGCTGTCACACAAAACTGAAAGAAATTGCTAATTTTGTACCTTTGCCTCCACAAGCCTCTGGAGCAACAGCATCCAGATTAAATATATTGACTTGCCTATTGCAAGAAAAAATTCCAGTCAGAAACAGAAACTTGTTTCTACCGGTTCCAGGTGGCTAGCATAGGCATAGATCTTCATGCAGTCTGTTGTTTTCTGGAGCAAATACTCTTTCTTATGAAACCAAAAGAGGCTGATTCAAAATGATAGAAATCAGAAGTAGTCAAAAGATAAAGAACATTAATTAAAGGTTAGTAGGGTGTGTAGAAATTTCACTTCTTGCCGTCAAAATGAAAGATAACCATTAAAATTTAAGGGACACTAAATAGTTATTGACTCTGATGGAGCAAGAAAGATGATATACTCTGAATACATGCAACCACACAAATGAGATCTTTACCCAAAAGCACATGTAACATATAATAGGGGCACTTCTCCCATTTAATCATACGATGCAGGCCAAATCCAGCTTAAAAGATCCCCTATCATTAGATTTGGCAGATGGCTGAACAAAGCACATTGTACCATTCTCAGATCTCAGTTACATCATTGCCACTGCAACGAAACATGCAGTAGGGTGTAACTGGGAAATGCATTTCCCATGACATTTGTGTGAAGGAAATAGCTGTGCCCTGCTCCTGGAGAGAAGGGAGTGAAAAACTTGTCTCTATATTTCTGTGTGTAACTTACCTATGCATCACTTCTCCATCATTCCTGCGAATGTAAAAGACTAGACTCCTGTCTCAGTATTATGATCAATGCAGTCATTGTCAGGCTTACAGAACTTGTTCCAAAAAGTTTCCATTTACAAGTTGAGTGTTGCTGTATGGGCTTTCTGTACTCATAAAGACTGCATCAAAAAGAATTGGCACAGTAAGCTGTCTTCAAAATAGAGAGATGTTGTGTATTGGGCAGCTGAATAATGCACAAGAAGAATGTTAAGTCACCTATTTAACTCTTTCAGCAAAAAATAAGTACGTGCAACATCCCTTTCTCAGAAAGCAAAGTCTAAGAGAGAATTATTAATGGTAAAGAATGCTTTTGTGTCTGTGGCACACAGGTCTGTTGAAATGCCCCAAAATAAGGGAGAGTCCAATTGGCAGAAAAGAGTTCAGGATTAGAGATGGAAGGTCATCTTTTAAAAAATCAGGTTTTATTTTTAATAAGTGATCCCCAGCTTATTACAGAGATCTCTTATGTTCCCTGATCCTTCACATATTTCCCAGCTCCAAACTTTTAGCAGAAGAGGCATCATAATCCATGGTTAAAAAAAAAAAAAAAAATGAAGTATTTTATGAAATCAGTGGAGAGTAGTTATTTCCACTACATATGGAAATTTAACTCTCCAGCACCAGCTCACGGAATGCTATTACACAGCTGTGTGTTGGTCTGTTGTCCACTCCCCCTAAACACTATTAGAGATGCTGGCCTAGCTGGATGCTATTTGACCAGAGGTGAGCAGGCCTTACACTTCATATATGAAGACACCTATTAGATGTTCTCCTGGCATTAAAAAAATGCTTCACTCCCAAATGCTGAAATTATGCTTTCTTTGAAGGACAAGTTCAAAGGGATTTTTATTTTGTGTATGTGCCATTTTAGTGAATTCATTACACACAATGGTGGTTTCTGTCACGTCATTTTCCTGCCCAACCATAAATTTCCTTTTAAAAATAGAAGTGTATGAAAGAGATATGGAAAGCATTTTCTAGGATATTGCTCAATATGTTCAGTGTTGTGGCCTGGAATATTATATAACCTGAAGGAAGGAGAATTAACAGTATGTCACAGTGATTTTGATTAAAAAATATGTCCATTATGGGAATGGTATGGCTGAATTGCTCAGAGCTCTATGGAAGCTTATGATGAGCTTAGGAGTTTAAGAAACAAACCAGGTTTTTTATGACTTCCCAGCGATGCTGTCAAATAATTTAATTGGAAGAAGTCAAGACAATATTTAGTATCTATTTCAAAACAGGTCTTAGAAGTGATTTCTTTCTGGCATAGCTTCATAGTACAGTATTTGACAAATAGATAAGGTAACTTAGCACCATTACAACACTGGGGAGGAGGGAAAAAGAAGGGAGGAGGAGGGAAGAAAAGAAAAATAAAAACCACGTCAAGATACTTACACACTTTAACACTTTCACACAAACAGGGTAATTGCAAGTCATCATACTGATCCTGGGCTGCCTTTACCTCAGCCCCAGAAAATGAGGGCAAGATTCACACACCTCCTGAGCTAACAAAATCCCAGTTTGCAGCAGCTTCTCACTAGAGTTAGCAGGGCAAGGAAAAAATACCCCCAAGTTAGCAAAAAAATGTGTCAGCTCCCACTGGACAAAAGAAAAATCAGACCTTGTCTGCACACACAGCAACAGGCTGTGTTTCCTGTCTCACCCCACACTGTCTGCTCACAGATGAGGTGACTTTGCAGGGACTTTTCATTTCCCAGCCTCCAGAGAAGCTACAGAAATTCGTGTGTTACAGAATGTAATTAAGGGGGAGATAGGCAAACTGAAGGCTGTGTACAATTAAATGCTGAAAGGGAAGGGAGCAGATCTAGATAAGGCCACTACATGATGAGACTATGTTTATCTGTCACATCACTTACAGTGCTCAGGCACTTAAAGAAAATAAATTATGACAGTTCTTAATCCATAATGTTAACTTCTGGATAGCCAACACCAAAAGTTTTATCAAGTAAGAAGAAAGATGTATTTCATCACAATCACATTTTCACACTGACCTTGTCTCGGAGAAGTGTAATTACATATTATTTCTGGGGTTTGGTACCTTAGGGACTTATCAAACAGGAAATAATCTAATTGCTAACTGCAAGAAACAAATTTTGCAAAGTTGCTCAGAATTTCTGCTCCTTCAGAGCAGAATGCAGTTCAAAAGAAAAGTACTGCTGTAGTAAGTCTATTAATTAGCCATACATAAGATTAGATGTGCAGGAGATAAAAGATATAATTAAAACTGATTATTTTAATATTAATGGAACCAGAACAAATAGACAAATGGAAGAAAAGTGGAATAGGCACACAGAATGCAGCATTCTCCCACCACTGTACACCACAGCAATATTCCCACTAATAAAGAAGGGATGGAAATGATCCTTGTCTTCCTGTGAGAGATCTTCACATACAAAGGGTATCTGTAGTTTCAAAGAAGCTTAAAGTTTGAAGAGGGTCTAGTGAGAGTCTTTTTCCAAAAGCAAAGAGCTGCAAACAGTTCTAAGTTATGATTTCCAGCTTCATAGTGTCAACAGGCACAGGAATGGTGGTAAAAGCTGTAGAATAGCATCTTAAAAACCTAAAATTAACTTATGGATGGAATGTAAGCCAGCAGATGAAAGCAGTAGTACATACTTCATTCCAGTTTTGCAGAAAAAGTCCCATGGGGATTAAATCTGACAACGCCAAATACATTTTCCATGGCAGGGTTATGCAGATGGAAGCACACAGACAGCACTTTCCTAGGGAAGCTGGAAGAGGCCTTGTGGAAATGGAACAAGGCATTCCAAGGTGGAGGTGGGGCAGGCTGCTCCCCTTGCTGCAGCACTGCATATTTCCACGCCCAGAAATGATGCTTAGGCTGGCTCTGACTCCAGATGCTCAGTTTGTTTTGGGGAATGCCTGAGGAGAATAAGAGAGCTTCCAGAACAGCAACAGCCACACAGATTCCCAGCTCACTCCCAGGTACATGCTGCACACACACCTCCAAAGGGTCCTGCATGCAAAGAGCCAGGCAAAGGCTACGGGACCATGTAATGCATCCATGAGAAAGGTGATAATTCACAAGGAAATAGCAATTTGGTGGGCAATCAGGCTAAGATCCTTAATTTTTGCCCATAAAACGACTAATCAGCATCATCATAAATGAAGCAGAGAGCACACTTTCAGTGGCAACTCTGCATGGAAGAAGAGTGCCACCTTCCTGTTTCTAAATCAGACCCTCCCAAACCCACTTCACCAGCAGCCTGCCCCCCTTTTGTAGTTTTAAATACACCCAGCTCACAATCCTACTCTTTTACAGTTTTAATAGACAAGTTATCATTGAGATATAAATGAAAAGCAGGAGAAAAGTACAGAAAAGAGCATGGATATGACTCCAGTAAAAAAAAAGAGCTGTGTTAATTTGCCGGAAATTCCATTTTCTCCCCTCTCTCTCAAAACCGTGTACAAATTAGACATTTACATGATAGATGAGTATGTTCCTTTCTTAGGGAAAGCACTCTGCTGGAACTCAGAGCTCGGGTAAGTCCCATGTAATGTGGCCGTTGCCAAGGAAACTACTTGTTCTTAATTGAATAGTAGAGAAAATATTTGTGTAACTTATTGGCACATAAATTAAGCTTGCCCTTGAGCAGCCTTAAACTCACACAACCTTTTTTTTTTTTAAACAAATTGTCCTAGTTTCTTAGATTTTCTTCTAATGTGCAAATATCATGGAAGAGTCACACCATGTAGGTGGCCTCTTCTCTGACTCTAGCCACTGTTAAAGTTGCACAATGCTTAACTTCAGAACCTGAAAGAGAAAAATGTTGATTATTACAGAGGCGATGACAATACAATCCAAAGCAAGTATGGGCTAAGAAAGGAAAAAGGTAATAAAATAAGCTCTTGCAAATAAGTATTCTTCCAAAAAGACTGCCATGTACTCAGCGATAACAGTGATGACAAGCTCAGATTGCCCACACTGGTGTAGCTCCACTGAAGTCAATAGATTCATGCTGATTTAGATCTGCTGAGCTCTTAATTATATTTTGTCTTTGCTCTGTCACTGGTTTTTATTGCATATTCAAATTACTGTTGGTTTCTAAAGGACAAAAGAAGTAAGTTTCCAAAATAAGGGTTTACTTTCCTTCAAAATCTGAGATTCAGAACAGGCTAGTTAAGTTAAAACATATTCTGCTGCTACTGATGTAAAGGATCCACAGACTTTGCACAGCCTCTTAGCAAAGGAAAATTAGGACAGACATGGACTACACCACCTTACCCTTAACTTTCATTCCCTGGATGCTGCTAGGAAAGAGGGGAGCATCATGGACTGGCTATACCAGATGTTGAAGATGAATTCTCAGTTAAGTAATTCTTTTTCAGTTATTCCTGGCAGGAAAAAAAAAAGTCTTAATATCTTGCTCTTTAACAGGAATTGTCAGGAGAGAGGCATCTGATAACCAAGTAGATTATACTGCTTGAAAAACATGCATTTTTACTTTCTCTCTCCCATACATAGGATGCTCATCAACTACCATTTATAATATTTTGAAACATTGATGTCTAATTTAATTGAAGCCTCTCTGGAATGGTCTCATTAAGTATGTCACAAAACGGAGGTAATAAAATAAGGGCAGTTAGATTTGGATCTTGTAAGAAATCAATTAACACCAGCAAACACTAAAATAAACTATTTAGCTTACTCTTGGTAAATTGTCTTCTCTTAAACTGTGATCTACTATTTCAGAGACGAGGAACGGTTCTTCCATTTGTCAGGTTCTTCAGAACACCAATCACCATCCTGGATTGGAGGATCCCTATGACAAAGCTGCTATATTAGAAGTCTGCAAAAATGCCTTCAAATAATAGAACATGGTAATATTTCTAGTATTTAGTCCTTTGCCACTCATTTATTTCATTTGCTTTATAAAATGTGACTTTTAAAGTTTAAACAAAAAAACAGACTCTTTTTTAAGAGATTATTCTTTCTACTAAAGATGAGGGAGGAGAGTGATGAGTGTGGTGTCCCTTCATTCAGTGATAAGCCACTTCAGAGTCCATAAAATCAGGTAACTGAGAATAAAGTTTGTTTAATTCAAGGTTATGTGCCTGTCAGAAAAACCCGCTGAATAAAATGTAGCAAAAAGCTATCTGACCAGGGCAGGGAGCCCAAACAGCATCATATAGGTGACCCTGTCATTTAAGTTGAACTTGTATTAATAATGGTCCTTAACAAGCTGTCAATCTCTAAAGAGAGCCTTTTGTGCCTTTTCCCTGATGCTTTTGTGTTCGCTTACTCGATGGCCACAAATCAGCCCTAACTGAGTTGCGGTCAGTCCTAGGGCAGCTTGGGAAAAACGAAGCTTCTTTCTCCTTGTCTTCCCTGTGCTCTTGCTTTTTCCCCCTTTCTTTGCCTTTCACTGCCACACAAATCATAAAAATTGCAGGCTGGGGTCAAGCTGCGTAAAACAAGCAGATACGAGTTTCCTCTTTGTTTCAGGGCAGAGCACAGATGGGAGGAGGGAAACTGCTGTTCCACTGAGATAACTGCCGGATAGAAAATCTGAAAGTGTCCCAATGACACTGGGAAACAGGGCATTTTTCAGTCAGTAGGAAAGCCAAATGGATTTCTTAATACCTGCTGAACAGTAATAGCAAACAACTCACTGAGTGCCTAAGCTGTGCTCCACTTCTCCAACCTTTTCCTGTAAAATATTAAAAAGAAAAAAAAATTTAAAAATACAAACCAAACTAAGACTAAACAAAAACCATGCTAAGAACCAGATAATAGTCAGAAGGTTTGGACAGGCTACAGGAAAGCTCAGGACTCTCAAAACCTTGCAGCAATTAGTGATCTTCCATCACTCATTCGTGTCTGTTGGTGGCCTGTTCCTGGACTCCAAGCAACTGAAGTGCAGAGTGAGAAATGCAAAGCTTAACCTAAATAACGACACTGGTATCAGCTGCACTTTCAGAGCTGTGTTCCCAGTTACTTCAAGATACAGTGACACAGAGCAAACTTCTCACTTGGCACATTAGAGGTGCTGTGAGTCTTGTCTCAGCACTGGGCTTGCTCACTGTCTGTGATCCTCCTCTTGAGACACAATGTAAGAGTTCACCATGCTGTAAACTCCAGCAGGCTCTGGAGACGGTGAACCACAGCATCTCCTGCATCCCACAGGCTTCAGCCTGCCTCTGCACACAATCTGGGTGGATGCAAACACACCCCATCCTTGCAGGCTTTGAGCCCTGCCTGCACCCTGACTGCAAGAAGTAATGTGGACAGACGGCATGGGAGTTAGGGAAGGCAGGATCTCTGGCCTGGGGCTGCCCCTTCCCCAGCCCAGCTCACAGCATGGTGACGTGTGCTGTCTGATTGTTCTGGCTGGGCTTGGTTGCACCCTGTGCTCCAGCACCACGATCAAAGCAGGACACAATAATGAGAGTGTTTGCAGAAAGGCTTCTGCTCAGTCTACCCAGTCTCACTAGATTAAGTCCTTTAGGGTATGTTCAGTTTACCTTGATTTGCATTGAAAGACACAGTTTATGCAGTGGCTGCAATACTGGTTAGGGCTGTGACAACTCTTTTGACATTTCACTAGTCTAAAATCCCAGTTGTAGAGGATTTTAAGTACTTAGGCAGCCGGCAGGTCTCATGAGAGGTAGAGGTGGGTGGAAGAGAAGGAGAGAGAAAATATGCCTTTTCTTCAAGCAGCTTCTTACCCAGCTTGCATGCAGCTATGCCAAATGACCAGGAGCACGGCTGGGCTGTCCCTGCTTATTAGAAAAAGATGCACTTGTCACTTTGATATGGAAATTCAGATGATTTTTGTTAGCCATCAACATTTTTGGTTTTTTCCAAAAAGAAATCATGTTTCTTGTTTGGAATGGAGACACTTCCTATGAAAATTGTATTTGCCCTTGACTACTCAACATCACAAAAATAACTTAAAAACCACAACCAGTGTAATGGTTGAGACAGGAAAAAAGTTAAGCATCATCTTACCACTGACACATAGAGGACAGCAGATTTGCAAGTGAACCACATTTGGTTTGTGCAGCAACTTGTGCCCATATTATGTTTCTCTTTTTTTGGCATCAGCATGAGCAAACCATTTTCTCACTCTGATCCCATGTTCTGATTTTGCTGCCACTGGGATAATAATCCATACCTTCATTTTGGTATAGTGAGAAGCATTCAATTTGTGCAAAGTGCTTTAGCATCTCAGATGAAAGGGCATTTAGAAGTGAAAAGTGTTTTATTACCATTGTTATTGACTTGTTTGAAAGGCAAACCTCAGCCTGACAAGACTCTGCTAAACAAACACCACCCAGTGCTTGAGAGGCAGCAAAGCCCAATTCAATTACAGAAACCACCTACCTCTACAAACTTTGCAAACTGAACAAATTAGTAAGATCCAAATTCCGCCTTTTGTTGTTAACAAGCTTAGTGAAGTGATGAAAGTCTTCTTTTCCCTTGCTTGCTTTAGCTACATGAAGTTTTTTTCATAGTCAAGTTTGTGCCCTTTTCAGCTCATTTCTTTTCTGTATTTCTTATTACATGTTTTTTGAAAAGGAAGTGGAAGCAGCTAATTGTAGTTATCTTCTTGCATAGCAATGTAACCAAAATAAAAAGCTGACAGAGGAGTCTTTTCAGCACTTTGTTTTGCCCAGTGATGTGCACTCTCATTCCTGTTCCTTGAGCCACACTTTGCCACATCTAAGGCACCTTCTGTTTGAAAAGATGCATGGGAAAGAGTTGCTCCCTTCATTTCTAGCTCTCATTCTTCTACAGCTTTACACACACACAAAAATAAACCTGTTGTGCTTCTTCACCTTATTCTAACAGCTGATAGATCGAAGAAAACTAGTGACTATTTATTAATTACAGACCTTGAACTAGCCAAGGATCAGCTGGCTGATCTGACTGCTGGCAGCAGACACCTTCATGGCAGCAGTGCAAAGCTCTGCTTCCCACCCTGGCTACACAGCCATTGCTCATCCTGAGGATGATGGCAACCACAAGCATTGCACAAAACAGAGAAAGAGGATTGATGCAAAACCTCTGAGAACTACTGGCTTACAAGAAAATCTCTCAATTTGTGAACCATATTGCATCTGACACCAGATACTCAAAGTTTTTTTTTAAAAAGGCTCATCAGTCATCAGTTGCTATTCACCCTAGAGACACCTGGAAAAATGTCTTCACAGACACCACTATAATGAAATGAGAGTAAGAGTTCTCTTGATTTGTTTTATCTATCAATAAGGCATTAGGCATTTATTACAGAAGAGGAATAAAGACTCAAACAGGTCCATCCTGCTACACACTGAACTGGATAATTTAGTCTATTATCTGGTTTTAGCTTTTGTGTATTGATGAGTGTGTTCTACTTACTAATGGGGTTAAATGGAAGCAGAATTAGGTTTCTCAGACCAGGATGGTTATTATGGCTTTTTACATCCCATCAACATATCAGTATTTACAGCCTCTACTTAATTTTCCAAACTCAGATTGAAAATATTTCAATCCTAGGAAGGGAAGCATAAAATGTATGGAACTTTCATATACAGAAAGCATTTGATATAATTAATTCCTTTTCACACACTAAGTCATACTCAGAACAAATACAGGATTCATTGCTTTGCAGCAAATTACATTGCTGTTTCTCAAAACTAGGTACTAGGTTTTAATTTGCTGATGGTAAAATGTGAAACGGCCTGTAAGTAGGATGCTGAAGAATGCAGATTTTATTATTGAGATGCAGGACTCTGATTTAATTTATAAAGAAAGTGCAGTTCGTGTTTTTTAGCAGCTGAAGTAAAAGACTTTCTTATTCATTATTCTTGGGTGTGCCAAAAGAGAGGTCTTAGAAAGGCAGTCTTTCAATAGCAGGTCTTGGCAGGGATTTAAAGGCTAACTAACTACGGTTTGGAAGTGGGGTTTTTATCAGCAGTGCAGGTAAATACCACTCTTAGCAAATTACAGGAGGAAATCTGCCAAGGCTGCACAGTCTGCAGGTCATCTGGAGGAGATGTTTGAAGCGTTATCTATTTAAATTAAAAAAAAAACCAAAGAAACAGAATGCCCTTTTCACATACTAAAGCCCAGTGAAAGGGCACTACCACAAGCAGATTTTCTGATAATGGATAGGCACAGGTGGCTTCCAGCAGTTAAAAGCATCTTGGAAATATTAAGAAAGAAAGATCAATGGCCATACAGGTTTCACTTTGGGAGTATTTTAGAATGATGTTGCCCTTTTGTGCATTCATCATGCACCAACATCATATTAATCACAGAGCAGGTGGAAAAAGGACTATGCAACATTTTCCTGCATCAAGCCCCACTCACATAAAATTTCTCCCATGTGCTTCAGATAGCTTGGAGATAGCTACACCTGCAGCCAGCAGCTGTTACCTAGACTGATCACATAAAGTTCATACTCAGTTAGAAAAGCCAGGCCTGAAATAGGAACTAAGAGAAATAAGCTGCCTATTTCCACTATACAAGGATGCATAAGAGAACTAGCCAAAACAAAACTTTGTAAGTAGCAAATTCTGTTTGTAACTGATGACTGTCACCAAACTGATTTTGACCCAAAGTTAATCACAGACCCTGGTCTGGTACGTTGTCAGATGAGTATCAGGTGATGCTGGTCCAGTGGAAGAAAAGGGGAAGGGAATGGAGGCAGGGAAGCCCAGAGACTCCTCCCATATGTGTGTACAGGCAAATGGACTTGTCTCCAAGCCTGACTTTGTGGAGGAATCAGAGAGCCACAGAAATGTCAGTTAGACCTTTGGGTGGGTCTCTAGTCTAATCTCCATCTCAAAGAGGCCTATCACCAGCATCAGGTCAACCGCAACTTTATCTAGCAAGGTTGTGGAAATCTTCAAGAGTGGTGATTGAAAACCTTCCCAGGTAATCTGCTCCAGTCTGGCAAAAGCTCCTGATGAAAGTCCTTTTCTTTATAGACATCCTGGACAATCTGTGCTACAGGTTGTTGCCCTTACACTTTGTCTTACCATCTATAATAGCTAGGAATAATTTGGATTTACAGTCTTACTAGCTCTCTTGGATTCATCATCTTCCTAACTACCTTTTAAGAACTTGCAGGCTGTTATAAATTCTTCACCTCTTTTTCATCACATTAAACAAGCCCAATTCCCTCAGCCCCTCTTTACAGGTTCTGCACTTTAGGTTCCAAGGTCTTGGAGCCATCCACTGGGTTTTTTCCAGTTTTTCTACATCCCCCTTGAACAAAAGGCCCAACTTGCCTTATCCATGACAGGAGCACATCTGGCCACTGTTGACTCTGGCATTCACCCTAACATCTTACTCCTTTTCATCCCAGTGTTGTTCATCCTGTCACTGCCCAGTCTGTACTGGCACACCAGGTTATTCAACCCTGGGTCCAGAACTTAGTGCTTCTCCTTGCTGAATTCACAAGGCTGCAGTGTACCCAGTGAAATATTTATCCAGGTGTCTCTGAGGTGAAGTTCTGTCTCTTGGAATCATTTCCCACGTCACTGATAAAGACATTGAACAATAATGGTCACAGTATCAACCTTCAGGGTACCCTGCTTGCAACAATCTGCCAAACCATTGTTTGTCACCCTTTGGCAAGGAGGAACGGCCACTGGATATACTGAATGTAGATAACACAGCTCAGAGAGCCAGAAGTAATACTGTCATAGGTGGTCACCTAAGGTGGCTTTTAGCAGCAGGTTTGGGAAACAGCTGTGATTTCAGCAGCTGCTCTGTAGAGACAAACCAAAACCCTACAACAGAGCATGGCTGAAATGTGTGCTGAGGCTGGGCATTCTCCCTTCAGATTAAACCATATTAACTATATTGAGCTAGAGGGAAAAGACAGACACCATGAGCTCCAGCAATAGTTGTCTTCTTCATTTCAGCAAAATCAGTGGAGAGAAGTTGAAAGGCGTGTTCTCTGGCTGAGGCAGATCAGTGGTGGACAGAACTGTCACAGATTCCTCTCAGACCTGTGGGCATCAGTGTCTCAGTCTGTTTGCTCTTGTGTTAGAGACTGACAGCAAAGGAGCAGGAAATGGAAATGAGGCAGTGCAGACCATAGCAACAGGAAGAATCTATATGTTTTCACCTTTATCAAAATTCTTCCTAATCCTACACACCCTGGAGCATTAGCTATTTTAGCCCAAGTGTTTATTAACCCAGTGGTTAAGCTCAAAGTAACACTTGTTCTTTCCCAGCTGCTTTCAAAATGGAAACAGGACTCATGGGATTAATTCCATTAGTTATAAATCTCTAAGTGTTCTTTTGAAGATATATTTTCATGGAGAAGCGCTTTGATCAAATATACTTCTACCAAGGAAAATGTCTGTTATATCACAGACCATCTCCTATCTCCCTTGAAGCTCTGATCCCATCACACCAACTCATTTCCCTTCAGGCACAGGGTGTAAGGCTGCACAGGAAATACAGTGTGGCAAGAGAGGCCAGGCTGTAAAAGCAAAGGGGGATATAAGATTCATGTTCCAAGACAAATAGTTCTGTGTCAGCCAAAAAATGTCAGTAATCTTAGGGTAATTGTAGTTCTGTAGGCATCACTGATCACGGATTTCACTAACTCATCTAGTTAATAAAGGCCTTTCTTCAGGAAGGAATCATTAGGACAATGTGAGCAGGTGTTTCAAACTTTCTTTGAAACCTTCTGGATATTTTGTCCTGGATTGCAGAGGACTTGGACTTGCCTTCCACGAACTGCAGAAACATAGGCACATCACACATCTGAGTTCTGTTGTCTAGGGGTAGTTACACTGGCAAGTTACTCTTACTTTGATTGGAGTGGGGGGGGAAATTTCAACTGTTAAAGCATTTAGGAATGTCAGACTGAGGACCTCACAGCAGTGTGACTGAAACTGCTTTTGGAGGCTGTGACAGCATGGGTGCCCTGACGAGAGGATTGTGAGAAAACCTGTGAGAGCTGGAGTGAGTGCTGGACCATCAGCGAGTTTCCCAGGGATAAGGAGGGAGAAAAAAGTAGTAGTGAGTTGTAACATGTGTGAGGACAGGAGAAAAGCTAAGATGGGTCAGTGACCATGTCAAAGAAGGGCTCTTTGCCAGATGGGAGCCTGGTCCAGAGTCGTCAAGCATGACCTCAGAGGGAGCAGGGGAAAACAGCATGTCCCTCTTCCTCCCCTTAGCATCCTTTTTCCCCCCAGACCTAAGAAACCTTCTACTATCAGAACATACTGCTCTGAGGCACACACACAAATGCCCCATGAGCTGGGTTGAGCAATTTCCCTGCTCACATGGAAACAACAAGAAGTGTGAAAACTTCAGACAAAGGTTCACGACTTCGTTTCATTAAATAAGTCATCCAGAGAGAGGAAAAAACCCAACAGAACACCAAAGAGTGTCATAGAAAAGCCTGTATTTAGTCAAATGTTGAAAAAAAGCATGAGCTTAGGCTGCCAACACACCTGAAAGTATTGCAGCCCATTACTGGTGCAGATGTGCCAGAAGGGAGGGACACAACATTTATTGAACAGCTATGTGATGGGATTTGAGTTGGGAGGTTTCTGTACCACATATTAACTCATGCAGCATCTCTCAATGCAGGGAAGTAACCTGTGCATTGACAGGGCATGATACTCTATCTCTTTCTGAGTCTTTCTCCAAGCACCATGCAAAGCTGAATTAATTCCTCTATGCAAACTATTTCTGAGACATCCCAACCAGACATATTTTCCCTATGCAACCAGAGAAGGAAGTGATTCTGGATCCTGCATTTCTATGTAATATTTTCCATAATATCACTGAGAAACAGCCAAGTCCCTAAGTATATGCCACATCACTGAAAAGCCCAAGCAGTGCAGGTCAGGGTCCCTGGCAGCACCATAGGGCTCAGTCCCATAGTTGTGGTGGCCCTGACACATGATCCATTACCAAAGAGGTCTGTCCTGGTGGGAAGCTCCAGCTCAACGCTGCAGAACAATTTTCAAGTGATCACTGGGCAGACCACCAAACCCTCTGGTTACTGCAGTTACCCCCCTCAGTCTTCACCTCAGAGCAGAGTGCCAGGGAGCCTTTGAGGAGCTCTGCACTGCTCCCCAGGGGTGACGGGCTCTTGGTGGGGCGTGAAGCAAGAAGAGCCTCCAATCTGACTGTAAAGAATGCAAAGCACTTCTGGATTCTTCTGGATGAATGACAAATAAATGACAACAGTGAAGTTATTAACTGGCTGACATAACTGGCTCATTCAGACTCCCAAATCTGCTCAGTATCTGCAATCTGCATGACCTCACCTCTGCTTGGGAGACAAAGTTTTTACTTATTGGTTGGCCAAATCCAAAAATTAAAAATAATAATAATGTGGAAAAAAAAAAGTATTTTTCTGGCAAGAGAAATGAGCAATGACAGCAGTCTGGGCAGGGCAGTTCACTGGCCAGCTTTGTCAGCTCAGGAGGTGACTTCAGCTGGAATTAGCAGAGGGAATACTGCCCAGAGACCAAGCTAAGCAAACAAGAGCAACCAGTGGGGAGGGCACCAGCTTCCCTCCTGGGAGAGGGTTCAAACAGGGCAGTGAAAGGTTTCTGTGCACGGAAATGGCTGACAGAACACCACATACACTGCCAGCTTCCACCGTGGAAAGAAGCAATTGCATATGGTCTCCCAAGCAAAGCCTTTCTCAATGCAGGTTGGATTTCAAATGAAGCATGGTGTAAGAGAGAGCTGGTTTCTCACCAGTTTCCCTAATTTACACATACAGCTGCATTACTGTGTTTACATTTCATATGACAGGCTGTTATATCACAGGGCCCAGGAGATGACAAAAACAAACTGTACACAAAGAGCATATAACTGGCTAGGCTTCACAATGACATCAGCAAAATAAAGGTAACTTAATAATTTAAGGAAAGGGTGTTTCCCTCAAACCCATGAATGCTCAGGCAACTGCCTCACGGTCAGCAAGCACCAAGCACTGCTGCAAATCCTTCATTACACACAACAGGCAAGAGGTGCTCACTGGCAGACACATTGGAGACACCCATGTGTCCAGGCGCAGGGTCCCCTGCAGGCAGACTGCTCCCGAGGGCAGCAGGCAGGAGTTCTGCAGGATTGGTGATGAGGCACCTGCTGTGCCCACAAGGTCAGCCCACCTGGAATGAGCCAAAAGCCCTTGTTATCCTGTCCAAGCCCTTCTTTTGGGCTACACAACGAGATTGCCTAGGGTTGCCAGGGAAGAGAGACCTTGAAAACAGCAAGAGAATCCTTTGGGTTCTGATAAGAGGCATCCAGGCAACTGGACTCCATCCATGTCAGAAGGAATTAGGGACCTAGGGACTTCAGAAAGTTTGTACATACCCATTAAGTGAGGAATTTTGTCATTTCATATTATTACCACATTCTTTTATATTCAGCAACAAAACCTAATTTAAAAATAGGAAGCAGTTGCAGAGAGGCGAGGGGAACAGGATGAGCTTTCTGTTTGCTTTACACAGGGATTTGGCAGTCTTGTCTCTGCTGACTGCAGTGCTGCACACCATTCCTGCATCCCCAAGACCCCTCTTCAACACTGGACAACCCTGTACCATCACCTGCCACAGAGCCATCTCTTGGGTGTGAACTGCAAGGAAGGATTTCTTTTCTGACATGCAATATCATGTTCAGAAGATTGACTGGAATCTCAGCAGGACAGCCCCCTTTTCCTTTCTATTACCTAATTTTGAAAGTATTGGTGGCTTCATTGTTGGTATTGTCTTGCCAATAGAGTTGTATCACAGTCATGCTGAAATTTGATTTATTTTTCCCATGCTACAAAACTCATGGCTCAACAAAGAAAAAAATCCTGGTTTGGATAGATGCTGGATCTCTTATTTAACCTTCCTTGCTTACAGAGGTATTTTAATGGACAGGTGGAATAATTTGTTACTCAGAGATAGACCTGGTTTCTAATTTTGATTCAAATATAGTATTCAACTTTCTCCAGATTAAAGATTTTTCCTTTTAAATCAATTTTGCTATTACTAAAAACTTTAAAGTACACCACTCAACTAGATATTTGCACATTCTCAAAGATCTATAATGTGAACAAAGGTTGTCCGTTGTTTCCTAAATGGTCTCCTGGATTTATGCCGGGGATTAAATGCATCAGATGACATTGGACCATCTGTGCTGTTCTTTGCCATTATTTTATTCTGAAAAATAAATGAACAGAAGATGGCATTATGGTAGTTGCATCCGCCCATTAAAGGGCACGTGTTAAGCCAAAACCCAACATAATTCAACTATTAGCACCATTTTATAAGATCATCTTTCTCTGAAGAAAATATATAATGTGCATTAATATTTCATTATCTCTTATGTGATTTTTCAGCTTCTGTTTAGGCTTGGAAGATTTACAGTGGAGCACTTAAAATCTAAAATATGCTGACTGTCAGAGGCCTGACTTGATTCTGGCTTGAGAGGACAATTACTTCTCTTGTCAGCCTCTGTTCTCATTTAGAATGAGAATGAGACAACCTCTGAATACATATGTAACCCCACTGTAATAAACAGAACACTGCATTCCAGGTTATCCAGGTTAAATCCATCTGGAGAAATAATTTCTATGTGATCATGCTCCAAATAATATGATTTTTTAATTCCAAAAAGTATTTTCTTCATGACTAATAGCAAATGCTACCAGGCAAAACAGTGCAGTGCAGTCACACCTTGGCAGAGCCTGAAGGCAGACCTCAGAGTCAATGCCCCTAAGTGAGTGTGCTGAACCCACGCTGACATGTGAGCACTTTCACCTGCCCACAGCCAGGGTTGTGTAATGCATAACAAGTGCTGTGACTCTGAGCTAGGCACAGCTGCCCTGGAGTGTGCCTGACACCAGTGCCTCTGCACACTGCAGGGGGCTTGGGCTGCACTGGGAACTAGAACTCCAGGAAATCCTGATTTCTGTTCTCCCCTTAACTGCAGCTGCACCTGAAAATTATTTCCACCCAGCTTATAATTTAGGGCACAAATTTAAACCCGAGCAACTTCTGCAGTGTCTTCCTCTTCTATCATAGATAACTTTTCAAACTTCCACCAGGAGTGGGCATCCCTTTATTCTGTGCACTTCTGCTTCGTTCTCTGAGTTTTCTTCTGGATGCTGTAAAGAATGTTTTGCCCATAAAGCTTTACCACTTGGCAGTGAGTGCCTTTGACATGATCAGTGTCCCTTCACTGAGGGAGAAAACTAAAGCTGACTTTGGGGGCAGGAGGAGACTTCTTGCTTCTCTGCGACACAGCAGCCAGAGTGGCTGCCCTGTGGTATGCCCTTCCTGGGGACACTCCTCATATCTGAGAAACTGGTCTATCTCCAGCAGTACTGACAACTGTGTATCTTTGGTCTTGTTTGACTAGGGCTTCAACTGATAGGTATTTAGTTTTGACTTGTCAGCAGACTGTATATGATTAATGCTCCTTAAGAATGGTAATACCACAGGTTTTTTGCAAATATGGTTTCTGTTTCTGTGTAACTTCTTGTGCCAAATTATATCAAGTGATGTCTCCCTGGTTGCATCCTTTACACTGCAAGATGCTCTCTAACATTGCAGGATCAAGAAGTTCCTGTCTCTTGACTTGTTATGCCCTTGAGACAGAGCAATATGGTACGTGTGACAAGAGAGCAACTTTGAAGGTTCCTACTTTGCCCAGAAGTACAGAGGTGGAATCTTAACTGTGCTAATGGCTCCTTCCCATATGCATGAAGTCCTGCCATGTTCTTTATTTCTGACAAACTACAAACCACAAGCTTTCCACAAATTTCTACCTATCCTTATCCTCATTTTATATTTTGTAAAGCAAACCTGCTCTGCTGCAAATATTGCTCAAGACCCCGCAGAGATACTTTTGTAAACACACAGAATCTCTTATCTCTTGGGTCTCCAAATGCTGAAAATATCAACACTTTAAAGTGCTAGTACCTTTCACATATTTTTCCACTTTCATCAATACATCTTGTCCCCTACTAACAGAAGGGTAAGCAGAATTCAAAATTAACTTTAAAATTCAAGCCTTCTCATGTGTAATACAAACAAATCATAGAATCACAGAAACATTAAATTTGGAAAAGACCTCCTGTGGCAGTGTGCTTTTGGTTGTCCGTGCTCCTCACACATTTTCCAGATTGTTCTTCTACTGTTTGTGTAATGGTTTGTCCCATGTATCCCTTTGATTGGTTTCCCTTTGGTTTGCCCGTTACAGTTATCTGTCAATTATGTTCTGTCACCCCCAGGTCCTGTCTGTCACTTTGGGGCCTCTCCCTGCGTCTGGAAAGTTCCAGGGAGAGCTTCAAGCGATTGGACAGGACCCTGGTTCCCCCCTCCCACCTCTTTGTAATTTGTTACTGCCTCTGTCCAGTATGATCTGAGCCACTCCTCTGTTTATCCCAACCGGTCCCTAGCAGAACCTATCCCCTTGTTCCACCCCCACATAAAAGTTGCTGTAATCGGGTGCTCCTGCTCTCTGCTGAGGCAAACACCCTGAAGTGAGGTCCCTCCGGTTAGGAGCTCCAATAAACTCAGTTGGTTGTACCCTCTCCAGAGTCCTCTCTCCATTTCCTGCTGTAGTCTTGCTACACCTCCAGACCAGCCAAGACTCACAGGATCGTGCTTGTGTCCCAGGACACTGAATTGTACCTCGCTTGCCGTGGTGCCAGGGCTGGCCAGGGTAAGCAGACACTGACACCGCAACAGATTGGTGCCCAGTGTGAGGTGGCCAGGAGGCAACTGGACAGCATGAGAGCGTGGTGGCCGACTGTTGTGGTGGGTCTCTTCGCCCCACCAGCCCCGACTCCCACAACAATGCCCTGGGGTCTTCTGTAACCCATTACCCCGCTGTGCCCGCGATGGTGGAGGATGAGAGAGATGGGACTCTCAAAGGTTGGATGGAACTTGGGTTTATTGAGGAACTGTGAGGCAACCTCTCACCCCAAGACAGGAGCCCCTGAGAGACCCCGATCCTGAGATGTGAGGGGGGTGTGGATACAGACACTAACCTATAGGGATCAACAGGGGTGCGGCTGAAGGCATAACATGCAGGGACAATGACAAATCCTGGGATGGTGGAAGGGGAGGACTTTGGTTCCAGCCAGTCACTGACAATCTCCTTTCCAGGGGGACAGGCCTGGGAGTGACTGGCAGGGAGGGAATGTAACATAACAAAAGATTGGCAGGTAACAAAGGCGGGAAGGGAGAACCAATCAGGGACAGTTTCTGGGCAAGGGCAGGGGAGAGGGGCACAACGTGTAACAAACTGATGCTAAAAATAACTGGGAAAGGGGAGCAACCAACATGGAGAACAAAGTACAAGCTACAGAAAACTGCAAGGAAGCCATTTTGAACATAACAATAAACCAATAAACCCGGTCAGGAGTTCCAATAAACTCAGTTGATTGTACCCTCTCCAGAGTCATCTTTCCATTTCCTGCTGTAGTCTCGTTACACCTCCAGACCAACCAAGACTCACAGGGTCGTGCAGGTGTCCCAGGACACTGAATTGTACCTCACTTGTCATGGTGCCAGGGCTGGCCAGGGTAAGCAGACGCTGACACTGCAACAACCTCCAAGATCATTGAGTCCAATCTTTGACTGATAATCCCCTTGTCAACTAGACCACAGCACTAAGTGCCCTATGTCCTGTCATTTCTTGAACACTTCCAGGGAAGGTGACTGCAGAACTTCTCTGATCAGACCCTTCCAATGCCTCACTACTCTTGTAGTGAAAAGAATCTGATTCTGTCCAATCCAAACCTCCCCTGGCACAGCACTTCCTCTTATCCTGTCACTTGTTGCCTGAGAGAAGAGGCCAGTCCTCATCGTGCTACAGTGTCCTTACAGGCTGTTGTAGAGATCAAGGTCTCCCCTGAAACTGTCCCCTGAAATCCTTGGATATGATTTATATGTACATAATATAAGGCTGTATTGCATATTATATACCATTTATCATATATATGGCACACACGTGTGTGTGTGTGTGTGTGTGTGTGTGTGTGTGTGTGTGTGTGTGTGTGTGTGTGTGTGAAGTTTACATGGAATTACTACAAATAAATAATGCATTATGGTGAAACTATTCCAGATCAAAAAAAAGTTTCATTGCTGCTCTGTTTCTCAGTAAAGAAAGGCAGGAGCTCTGCTTTGTCTGACGTTTATATTCCCTATCTGATAGAGGCTGAGCTATGAGGCAACAGCAAGTGGGTTCACAGCACCATGTACTGCTAAACTGAGCATTTTTCAGAGGTCAGCAACAATTACACATCACAGTATTGCAGCCTGACTGAGAGTGATTTCAAGTTACCAAATCCCATAAGGGAAAGCTCTTTCAAGTGGAAGAGGCTGAACAACTGGCTGAGCAGCTTTGAAATTTGCTCCCAAGTGCCACTGCCCTTCCCTGAGATGAAATGAGCCATTTGGAGGTTAGATGTTTGATCTGTGATAACTGCCTAGACCTCCCCTGTAGCAGACAGAGACCTTGGATAACAGGTAACTGAAAGCAGCAAATATGAAAATGGGGGTGTGAATCACATATCTGAGCCCTTGTACATTTTTTTTCAGTGTCCATTAATGATGTTTCTATGTTTCCCATGTTTATTTGGCTCTGTCCTCATATTTGTCCTCTTCTTCCATTTTGCTCTTTCTCATTTGTGTTCCCCCTGACACTTTCTGTTTCACTTCATTCATGCAGTTGCCTTGTGACCCCTCTCCCACACAATTTTGGCTTGCTACGCTCTTTGCCACCAAGATGAACTTCAGTACTTGCCCCTGGCTGGCACCACTAAAGTTCCACTACAGCTTGTCTTCCCTATACAGGCCTGCACAGTTTTCTAACTTCAAAAATACCCATGGACTTTTTAAAGACAGATTGCACACTATATTAGCCCTGAGTGTAATAGGAAAAAATGGAGCAACTTAGCCAAGATTTTATGAGTTCTGTAATATTGCTGATATTTTTGCCCCAAAGAGACAAACACTGTCAACAAGCTTCCTCTGCCAGAGCTCAGAAGAGATTCAAAAACAACTCAAAACCTCATTAATGAAGACAGCATATATGTCTCTGCAAGGAATGGGAAAGAAAGCATTTAAAACTGTAGCTTCACATTCCAGGGAGAGAAGCTAGACATGCAACCCTTCCATTTGACTGAGGCGTAGTACAAAGTGTTGATGCACAAACATTTTCAAATGAGAGAAAATGCCAAAGTCTCAGAAGGAAGCAGCAGACTGCAAGCTGCAGTATTGTGAGCTGGAGATTTGGTTAGCTTATTTGAACTGCCAGCTCTGAGGTGTGCATCTCTCTCTCCCTTGCACCTTCTCATAATTTCTAGATTTCTACAGCAGTGCTGCATCCTAATCAGACCCTTTTGTCGTGCTTCATGGTTCCAGCAAAATCATGCATTGTTTGTGTATGTGCACAGACTCAGCACCATTGTCTTCAGCCCTTGAGAAGAGGACAACCCCACAGGCTGGGCTCAGCAAAGGTTAGGATGGAATTGTGAGTTCTGTGGTGTTCTGTGTCATTACACTCATGCAAGACAACACCTAGCATGTCTTAGAGGGCACTTCCATTAGCAGGAAAGTCAAAGACCTGAGGTGAAAAGAGTGCTACAGAGAGGTTCATCCTTATGCACTGCCCCTCCAGGCAAGCAGACCCAAGGAAGGAGCCACAAGTCCCTGGGAAACCCACAGAGCACACCAGCCCTTCTGCAGAAATCACAGACACATTCCCTCACACACACACTGGAGACCCTGACAGCAGAGGCACACCAGAGGGGATAGGCGCTGATAATGTAGCCAACTCTCATGCATCTTGTAATGGTCAATGTTTATCTTAAAGTTCCTGGAGTCATAGTTTCATAGAGCTAGGAATAACAACATCCTGGGAGCTGATGCTTAGCTATTATCCACTGTTTCCCTGAATCTATTCCAGTGGTGTGCCTTTTCTTCTATGTTCCTCAGCTTTCCCACAGCAATTCTGCCTTTTGTCAGATTATCAAGCACTGCAACAGGCTGCCCAGGGAAGTGGATGAGTCACCATCCCTGGAGGTATTTAAAAGACATGTAGAGTGGGGATATGGGACTTGATTTAGCGGTGGACTTCACAAGGCTGGGTTAAAAATTGGCCTTGATGATCTTAAAGGTCTTTTCCAACTTAAAGAATTCTATGACTCCACAACTAAAGCACATATTGTCCAGACAGATCCACATTGCTAGTCAATCCCTCTTATCTGCATGCATGATCTCTCATTATGTTACCTACTACAGTCTTATCAACATAATAATTGTAACAGGAAATGAACCCTGTTGGCTGACATTAATTGCACTGCCCTCAATTTCTGGTTCCTCCTCACACCTGCTTTCTGGTGCCTGGTTTGTGTCTGTGTATGATTATGTGGGAACCATAGCATATATTTCAGATAAATAAATATTTGGTCCTTGTAGTTTCAGGCAAAAGCTAAAACCCCAAAAGTTTATTAAAACTCCCATGGTTTATAACTCAGCATAATCTTACAGCTTTTAAGTTGCTTTTGTGAATTTCTGGAGCCTGCTTTCATGAACCATCAGTAAAGTTCTGGGGCTGAACAGTGGGAGTGGCCAGCAAACAGCTGGGGAATGGCCCAAAAGGGCAACTTGGGGAAGGTTTGTGAGCTGTCCTCAGCCCTAGCTGAGGTGGCTCCCAGTCTGCCTGGTAGGGTCAAAGCTAAGGAAATAGCTAAGAACCTAGTTAAATAATAGCTAAACCTCTGACAGGAGCACAAACAGAGCTTGCAGGACTGGCTGTGCAGCTGTACAGCACTACAGCAGAGAGGAGGGACCACAACACGTCAGCCCTGCTACTGTCTGTCCTCATCACTGTGGGCAGCGCCAGCCAGCAGCCACACTCCTCTGAACCTCTCCTCACAAACTCCTGCTGGCCAGCTTCTCTTAGTTAATTGCATTCACACTTTGTGCAAATTCCCAGATTAGTGAATAAAAGAATATGAGCTTTCTTCTGATTACCAAGGGATGGGAATGTGCATTAAAGTGAGTGAACTGAAATTCTCCACTACAGAAAGAGTGGCTGCCTCCCCTACAGTGGTGACCAAATGGTGAGCACAACCTGTGCACCAGTAACAGCTGGGATCAAGCCTGAGTTTAGGACCTTTCTCAGCCTCCAAACCCCTCACGCCTTATGGACTCACTGTACACCTGCAACAAAATCAGAGTTAGGAGAATTGAGAATATCTGAGATTGATCCTTGCTGTATGAACATACAGACTCCCCAAGTTAGATGTCATCTGCTTCAGGGAGTGAAATTTTTAATACCTCACATACCATTGCTGCATATGGAAACTCCAAAAAAGACAATCAACTGTCAGGGGGAAAGTGCTTTCCCTGGGGAGGCTCCTGGCATACAGGAATGCACCATAAGGGAGAATTCACAGGAAACTTGGTCAGAACCGGAATCTGCTGTTAAACTGTGTGTCAGTTCCTGTTTAAACAAAATATATAGTCTCCAACTAGCCACAGTGGCTAGTTAATCTCTCTGTTTTGTTACCACTCAAAACCCTGAGCAAGCCTGGACTTTTGTGGTATCTGTGGTACAGGGACAGGACAAGGCTAAAATAATCTAAAGACAAACAGAGGATAAGATGAGAAAAGGAGGCAAAAATGAAAGGTTACAAATTTTGCAACAGGTCATTGTTGTCACAGTGCAACCAAGTGTAGACAACAGTGCATGCAATATCCGGTCCAGTGTCTGTTTCCCATTAGCTTAGCAAGCTCCTGAAAGAGAGCACAACTACTGTATCACCCACAAAGATATTGGATTAAATAAATATATGCATCTGTACAACCTATAGGATTTTTTTGTTATACAAAAAGACCAATTTGTGTAAACATTTAAAAAGCTTGGATACCCCAAAGAGACCATCTTTCAGGTTGTTTGAGATTTCCTGAAATGCATCAGAAAGCTGTTCAGTGGCAGAAGCTGGTCAATGAGAACAGTGGTATTGCTCTGGAGTCAAGCAAAGTAACTCAGAAACAGACTCCTTCCACAGAGACAACATAAGAAGACAGGTGGTTTTTTTAATCTGAATTGCCTTTAGAGACTGTGATGGTTTACATTTGTAACCAGGCAGAAACACCAATTCTTGCAGCAGTTTCATGTTTGCCAGTTTCTGTTTCCCAAAATTAGTGTAGTGGTTTAAGTGGTTATTCCTCTGATTTTTAACCTGTATAGCCCAGAGGTGTATCCCATATTTAACTGGTCAATCAAGCTGTCAACATTTTACTGTAACTTCCTTAGAAAAGAAAAAAATCACTTCCGTGCTGAACCAGCAGAGACAAACCTCCAGATTTTGAAAACCATCTCAGATTCACCCCCAACACGGGGGTGAGAAATTTCTCAAGAAATCTGAGACATACTGCTGGGAAGAAGATCACAGCAAGAAGACACTAATTTCCCTTCTCAGATGCCGTCTCTTCTTCCATTCATCATCATCTGTCTTCAATACACAATGTTTTTATATGTTGTCTTTTTTGCTTGCTTTTCTACTACAAATCAATCAGCAAAAAACTTTCCTGCAGTTGCTATTCTCCTTTTGTATCAATAACCTCTGTAGGAAACCTTCCCCCTTTTATAAGCTGTAGAGTTAAAAAATAAAAGAAAAATTAATTGAGGTGAAATCTTTATGAAATAAATTAATGTATCTAAAATTTCCTATTGAGACCTAATAGCTCTAAAAGAGAGCTAAGTCTGGTTGCTCTCAAGTGCAAAACTTGCAAAATCTGTCTTACTCATGTAACTTTCCAGATGGTTCATGTTGCAAAATAAGTAGGGACAATTGCTTCTGTAGCCACATGCAATACTTCTAGAAAAATGCAAGCACAAAGAAAAGAAATATCAGAAGTCTATACAGGAAAATGCTTGCTTGAAATTCAGCCTCTTTGCTTGCAGGATTTGGATAATGCTAAATTCCCTATGCTCCCTCAAGCAAGAGGCTGCACTTTTGCAGATGATACTGACCCCAGTGAGCAGAAGTTCCATGAGTGGGAGATGAGAATACACTTGGGGTGTGTGTAAGGCTGCCACACTGGTGTCAAGGGAGATGAAGGATACACCTCTACCTGAACTGAAGAGGGAAAAATAAACCAATGGTCATCATTAGAACACTTCATAAAATAGATGTTTCCATTCTGTCAGCAGAAGCAAAGCAGATCCATTCTACACCCCTGGCTAGTTTTGCTCTCCACACTTGTCACACAGTGTCATTTTTCTGGCTCCTGACCAGCCCATTCAGGGCTTTGAAGGTGCTTAAACTCACAAGAAAAATCAACAGCTATTCGCCCAACATTGTTCTCACCCACACTGCTGTATAATGTTTCCATGAAATTAAGTTTCTTTATTACTGTTCATGACATTCCTGATTTTTTAGTATTTAGACAAATCTTTCAATGCAAGAATCTTAGGTGGGAAAAAAAAGCAAACCCAACTTTTACATTTTACAGTTCACTTGTTCTGAGCTGAATTAGCTATAAGCACCCTTTGCCCAAACTGCACAGTACCACCTGCTTGGTTTTGCAAGAAAATAGAATGTTTCTTGGATAGAATAGGCCACTCTGAGCTTCTAGGGCTTTTGCAGGGTTCCATCTCTATAGATCTACATTAAGCTCCTTCAGTTTGTTGCTATGGAAATCCAATCTGCTCAAGTCCATTGGCACATAAGCAGGAATTGACAGGTATTTTAATACATGTCATTAAAACAGGCTCTGCAACCACAAACCAAGTATATCAAGACCATTACAATGCTTTCTATATGGGAAAGCAGATGTACAGAGAGTGGTAGATAAATATTGACAAAAGAAATGTGAGCAAGAGCCTGCACTCTCTGAACATCAGTCTAGTGCACTCTGCATGGGACTAAGGCACTTCTTTACACTGCATGACCTAAAATGTCTCTGAATCAGTGATAATTCTCGTACCAGAAAATCAGTTTGTATTTTATTATGGACAAGGTTATTAATAACCAAATGAAAAAGAAAGCACCCAGAAGGCAGAGCCATTGGTCTCTGTTCCAGATGCCAGACACATGTTACAAGAACACTGAAGTGACTGATCCCCACAGGGTCCATGCAGTGTCGAGGAAGAACACTGCCTGTGGAATTAATGGCTGTATTACATCTCACTGCTGACACAACGTGCAGCCCTGTGGTACAGAGGTATCCCCAGCACAGTGTCCAAGGTGCTGCCCTGACAACAGGCTCACCCCCTCACTGCTGTGCTGCTCACACCTTCATCTCCACACACCGGTTTGGAGTCATTCCCCCCTGCTGCACTCTGAGAAAGGGGCTGGTCTCTTGCTCGTGGCTGGGGTACCACAGCACCGTGAGTTGCAGATGCAGTGGCAGCTCCACTGCCTTGAGCTCCCACAGCATCTTCTGTGGCCTCCTGCAAGCTGGACCTGGATGTCTCAGGAAACAAAGAAAGAGGAACCTACAGAGAGTTTCCACGTTTTAAGTGGTTTCCTAGCAATTAAAATGCTGCGGCATGATCACGGACAAAATCCAGATCTCCAGGACAATATTTAAATCACACTTACCATGAGGCTGTCTCTCCTCTCCTGCACCTTTTGTCCTGCCCATTGCAAGCTTTCAGAAGTGATGGTGGATCTTATGGGATGGTGGAACCAGGCCCTTTTGGCTCTATCTCTCAACAGGCTTCTTTACCCACTGGGTACCTCCAGCCACCAAAGCTCCTTACCTTCTTTCACATCCAGCACTGCCTTTCCCTTCATGCCTAGCCTTTTTACAGAAGAGTTCTCCAAAATAATCAGGATTGTTAGGTCTGTGTCCCTTTCCCTAAACTTCCTAAAGGCCTAAGGGTCTTTATTCCTGAACTGTAGTAGGTTTGACCCTAGCATAGAGTGGCAGTAAATGCACTCTTTCCACAATCTTTCCCATGACAGCAGTTGTAATTAGCACTATTCAACCACTACCCAACATCTGCACTGAACGAGGGAGGGACTATACCACAAAACAGTAGTGCTCAGACACTACCATAGCACACAGGATAGGGGCTGAATAACAGTTCTGTTGATGTTTCTTGGCATTTGGGTGTTCAACTGAAAATTCAACAACTCTCACAGATTTTCTGTCATAATGCAGGCACAGACTGAGGTTTTAGGAACCATTTATAGGAATTTGAAGTCTTTCATCCATCAGAATGGATACAGGAGCCCTGCCAATGCCCACAAGCAGTGGGATTTCTAAAGCCATCCTCGCTTTGAAATTAATCAGACTATGTACACTGCTCACCCATTATCACCCTGTAATTACTCAGTCAGAAAGGTTTAGTCTGAGGTGATCTTGCCTAACCACGTTCTCCTGTTGCCTTTAAATGCTGCATCTTCTGCTTCATTCTTACTACTGCTGTCACAGCATCGCTGGGCTTTGCCAGAGATTAGGCTTTCATTGTGCAGGACACTGTTCTGCCACTCAGAAGAGAGTGTCTGCCACTAAGTACTTAAGTCTAAATCGACCGGACAGATAAAGGGGTCCAGAAAGGGTGTACTGCTGTCTCCCTTTGGTAAAAGAAAGAAATGTAAGCACAGACATTCCCATAAAATCACGCTGGAGATCTCTAAGAGAAACAGATTTGTACCTCCAACTTTTCTCTCAGCATTTCAGCATGAGACCATCCTCTTCCTTGTTTGCTCGCAGTCTAGAAACAACGCTTTGAGGAACTTTTTTTTTGCAGTGTGGAGTTTCTTCCCCCGCCCCCCGCATTTCCAAAAATACAGCTGCTACATGTGATTTAATACTGAGTTTTGAAAACAGGTTTGCGCTGCTGTCCTGTTAAAACACCTTTCTGGCATGCTTTAGATTCTTGCATGCTTGTGCTTGTCACCTTTAACATAAAACATGCACAGCTCTCAAACATGATGTGAAAAGCTCAGCTACAGCCTCTGCAGAGATCTCTGCAGGGATCAGGCTGACCCTGAGACAGTGCTCTGATTATTTTGATTGCCTAGAGGTCTCCATCAACCTACAGGGAACAGGCCACAGCGGTTTGGGGTTTTTTCCACTCTAAATAGCTGTTTGAACTGCAGACAACCAAAATAATTAGGTTGGAAATAACTATTAATAAAGAAGCATGATTTTCACTTAGAAAAGAAAAACATTAAAGAAAAGCTCATAAAATGCTGGTTACTGCATTTATTGGAAGAGATACTAGCCCCTCTCTCCTATCCACATAAAAGTTATCTTCAAAAAGGCATGATATTACTGCCAAAAAGGGAAGTACATGTTTTCATTTGTGTGGTTGCAGCACAGCTGTAGGCTGTACTCTACTTTGTGAACCGAAAACCAGATCTGGTGCCTGGCTTGAAATGTCATGAAGAGATTCACATTTGAACACACTAAAAACTTTACAGATGATCAAGATGTAAAAGGATTATCAGATTATATATGGATTGGCAGATCTTGGTATTTTACCATGAGTCCAATGATAATAATGATTTTATTTCTGAAAGTCCCTGATGCCAAATCTTGTAAACAGATAAAGGCCCAAGCTTTCATTACAAACAAAAAAAGATTTCTCTCCTATTTCTGTTGAGAGAAAACATGACCTTAACTGCTTTAAATGATATATAATATACAATATTATGTATAACTACAATATAACTAAAAAATCCCACGTTTGAATTTTCTTTTTAAGACAATCTGCTGATACGTTGGACATTTAACTCCTGGCATTAAATTGACTGTGCTTAGAAACTCTGCAAACCATTTATGATATAAATGCACAAAAACAATGACAAAACAGAATAAACATGGAGAAAATGTTCAGCTTTCACCAGCTGGTGCACTGAGCAGCTTCAATTCTTGTCAAGAATGTGATGTGCTCCTATGTGTTTATAGATCTGGCAGAGGCATCATATTTGAATGGTTTGACTTGAGTTAGAAACAGCTTCCCTTTCTCCCCTGACAAGATATGGTCTTTATGGGCAAAGCATGCACACAGCCTTCCTCCCTCTTCCTGCCCAGTGAGCCAGGTGCATGGGGAAGCATAAAAGATTTGTGGAGTTCACTGGGGGCTAAGAAGGATGAGGACCACTGCATTGCAGATGCTCACAGTCACTCATCAATCTGGCTCATGTGGTATTCTGTGTCCAGGACCATGAGACATGGCCTGGTTTTCTTCTGCCTCTTGCTTACCACAGGCAGGAATAATTTCTGTAGTATGCACTTGCCATTTGTCTTCTCCTTAGCCTTCCATGGAGGAGCCCATCAAAATCTTTACCATGTCCTTACAGGAAGAGTTATCCCTTTAAACTTTCCACTTGGTTGAGAGCAAGTTTCTCTCAAATGAGCCACCCTAATGCTGTTAAAATCCTCATGGTTCACATTCCTTGTTTACATTGATGGAGTTTGGAAAGGTTATGCTGGAGACTATTGTGCCATACGTGTACACTGTCTACATGGCAGCAACTTAAAAAACACAATTTAACTATTTAAGTGTGTTATATAATTAGGGCAAGTGGGGATCTGGCCCTGCGTGCTGTTACGGTGCTGTCCTGTTCATCATTTCTGAGATCTATAGCACCAGGGAACATGATACCACCAGCCTGTAGTTTTCAAACTTAAACAAAGTATTTTGTTGGATTGGTGACCAAACTAATTTTTATGACATGTCATTTCTGTAAGGACATTGCTTTATTTCACAGAAGGGTTTCCCATAGATAATGGTTGTTAGCTGGCTGAGTTGGAATCTGGCAAGATTAAGGAAATCTAAACTGACAGCTGGTTTTGTGCAAGGAAGCATAATGTGGCTGTTGTTACAGGAGGCAATGTGGGATGCTTGTGCACAAATGCATGACAAGAGGGCTTGCTTTTAGCTATATATGTAAGTGCAGCTTAGCAGTTAAAGCAGCACATGAGGGCTAAATGCCTTGCAGAGAAAACTTCATGTGACTTTTTCATTACACAATTTGTGGTTGTGAATATGATTATGTTTTTACTTTCACTATAGTTGTCAGAAACAGATGTTTGAACTCTGGTCAAAATAAAAAGGAGCCACATTGCCAATTACCTTAAAGAGAAGCCAAGTCAGCTCACCACTAAAAAGTGAGGATTGTAGCTAAAGGAACAGATTGCCTCTCCAGATAACAGCCCAGCTTGTAGGTCTGCACAACTGAGACGGCGGACCTGATGTGTCCTATCAGAAACAGCACCTCAGATGCTGACATTTCATTTGCCAGCTCCCAGGTTTTATTTTCTCCAAGCAAACTGCCCCCTAACTGCTAAGCACAGACATTTGAAAACAAACACAGTTTCAATGGGACTGCACAGCTCAGTGCTCAGAGGCAGCACTGCCACTTCTGCTGAGCTCTACAAGTACTCAGGCAGCTACTGGTGCTGAAGGTGCCTATCTGGAAACACAAAGCATTTCTCTAGGTTTTTTCAGTCAGAAGAGATTCTACCATATCAACTGAACCCACAGCAGAAAAGTATTAAGAATTGCTTTATAACAGGTCTGTGTAAAATCACAGGCTGTGCTTTGACATGTTTTGCACAAGTTTGACACTAATGCAGTTATGATGGATATGCCAAAGTAACATTTAATTTCCACCAGTCCCAGTGAGGTCTGGGATTTACAAAGTTTTCAGTACAGTGCTAATGTTGTTTTGGTGACATTGATGTAACTGAGGCACAAACGTACTCACATGGGACTGACAATTCCCAGTATTGGCTAAAACAAAAATGGGAAAAGTTGGAAGCCATGAAAGCAGAGAAACATGATAAAGCCATGATAGTGGTATATACTGAAGCCACCAGAGTTGGCGTCTGGCATAAAACACAGTGAAGCAGAACAGGCAGAGAAAGAATCAGGTGCTCATTTGCCCGTGAATGCTACAAATCTGGAGTGCACCTTGCCCCTACTCTGGCACATGAAGACACAGTTGCCTGGCTGAGTGAACAAGTCTGAAAGGCATCCAGAACATTCAGGGGAGACTGAAGCCCTAGCAGCCTTAAGGTGTATTTTGGACTTCTGCAGCTTCCAAGACCCAGACTGACCTGGAAATAAAGCCACTCCAGAGAGCATGGAGTGTCAGGTAGACCCTGCTGGGCTTGTGCAAATGAAGGACAGGACGCTGGTATCATGAATTATGAGATTTTCCTTCCCACACAAATGAGAAGAAATTGCTGAAGGATTCCCCCAAGATAACCCTTGTAGACCAAAGTCAGATGTGCCCACAAAGCTGCTGACCCAGGAGGTGTAACCTCAGGACTTCCACATTTGGCATTCTGGGAAAATGGTTTGCTTACAGAATGGGAACATAGGCCTAATTATCTCCCACCTCATCCTGCAGCCTCAGCATGAGAGGCAACTCTTCCCTCTCAGCCATATTCTCCAACGAGATCCTTTCCCTTCACAATTCTGTGATTCAATGGTATATAAGATACATTGGCTGTGAAGTTGCAGGTTTATACTGCTGTTTGGAATAGAAATATGGCATGGATTACTTTCACATTATCCTAACATAAACTTTGGAGAAAAGAAGATTGTAAAAAACAAGATTCAAATCTGTTTGAAACATATCTTTTAGTATCATGCAGATCCTTCAGAATCATATTTTCTTCCTTAGCAGTTTGTAGATCCCTTGTTTAAAATTTACTTCATATGTTGGACTTGTTGGAAAATAAGTTCTGGTCTTCTCCCATGGAAAGTTTCCTTCTGAACTGCTGCATTTTATTAGTTCAATTCCACTAACTCAAGTCACCATCTGATCACAGTTAATCCAGTTATTTTGCATACACAGTTTATCTTGTTTTCTTTACTGTTTTTGACAGTAAAATGTGTGTGGATTAATAATACATAAATATATTCTCTTTTCACTGAAGTAAGGGTCAAACCAGCAAATCTCTGACCTGGATATTTTACTCTGAATGAAGAAAGTGTGCTAAAAGCTTATTTAAATGATACAGCTGCTGCAGAAGTGATACAGCTGCTGGAGAGTATAATTAGACAATAACTTGCTACTTTCAACACAAAATCTTACTGATATTTTCACAACTGAGTTTTTGCAAAGCATACTGGAGCATGGGTCACTGAAAATTAGAGAGCTACTTCTTGCTTTCTAATGCAGTCAAGAAACCATCCCGACTTGCCACTAATGTAAACAAGCACCAGGAATTCATGTGGAAGCTGGGAGGATACATCATCCAGTTTTATTTCCTGAATAAACTGGCTGTGTGAGAACCAGGATATAACTTTAGGGAGGGCAGCAATTCTCCGCTTCATGGGCCAGACGGAACACATTTTAATGAGAAAATGCCAGTTCACTGGAACTGATTAATTCCACATGTTTTCTTGTTTCCTGTTCGTTATGTTTACCTTTGGGCATTCCCACCCTGGCTTCTTCTGGAAAAAGAGACACAGCACCAAACAAAAGATGCTCATGTAGCATCCAAAGGCCCATGCTGGGGCACCGTGTTAGGTGTTACAGCACCCTCCACGAGGATTTGCAGAGCCCAGGGGGTGTGTGCTGATTGTCAGCTCCAGAGCTGCAGGATGCTGTCCCCTGCACACTTCCAGCAGAGACAGACATTTTGAAAACTGCCTACTTTCCACCTACAACCCTTGATGTGCTGTTCCAGTAGGCAGACACTTCTGATTGTATCAGCATCCTTTAGTTTCTAATTTCTCCGGACTGACCTCTGAATCCTGGGGCTCAGTTTGATGCTTTATTTGATTACAGATCCTGCTGGATTCAAGTACTCATCCCACTGCAATTACAGACCAGCATCAAGTTTATTCTCTGTTTTCTCTCCAGTATACAAAAGCTGTGCAAGACTTTTGAAACTTATATGGCCGGATCTCATCCTGAGTGTGAAAAGTCCGCATTTAAATCATTTTACTTTTAGTATCTTTTAAATTAGGGATATAAAATATGAAAAACACAGAAAAATTAACACACTACTTCTTTTTAAGACTGTTATTGCAGCTTCTATCAGCGTACCCTGCAGATACGTAGCAAGACAGCCCAGCTATGATAGGGTACAATTTATGTAATTTGGTATCTATTTTATGATCTGTTTTATGAGTACATCTAAATGAACACCCAATCGAGCTCTAAAAGAAAAGAAAGCTCTACATATTATTTTTTATTTACCTAGCAATTAACAATCAAAAACTAGGATCAAAAGATCTTCTAATAGTGAAAATGCTGTACTAGACTGGCTAACTTAAAATTTAAAGCACAAAATTTGTCTCAAATCAGAACAGAGAGACCTTAGCAAAAACCTGAAATTTAACCGGTATTGGAAGGAATACCTTATAATGTAAGCAACTCAGGCAGACGGTGTTCCTCTCATGTTTAAAACAACTTCCCAGAATATTGTTCTGCATCTTTTAAATGAATTGTCTTAGGAATGATGGTGTCCCTCTGTTTTTGTGCACAGCATAGCTAAATCAGCAAACAACTGTCCAATGTAAGGAGGTAGCAATAAGGGAATATTCCTGAACAGCAAAAGAATGGTGGGAAAGAGGAAAAGAGCCATTGCAATGGATATGTGACAGATTTACGTTTGACGAAGAAGCCTGTCCACCTAAAAATGGTGAACCATCAGCCAAATGTTGCATTATTGGAGAACTAGCCTTGAAGCTTTCTGAATCCCCCAGACACACAGAAGAATGGGCTGGCTTCCCAAAGGGTCAGAAAATGCGACATTCTTTGACTAACCTATTGTGGATGACACTGGAAAAGTTACTTCACCTCTCTGCTTCCCTTCTCTGGAAAGATTCTGAAGGCTTTCCATGGCAGAGATTGCCACTGCCTGCAGGGGCTCAACGGAGACCCGCAGAGACCTCCATGTTCCCTTGAACATGAAGCAGAGCTCTAGCCCCTCCTCGGCCCCCAGAGGGACAGAGAGGTCCCTGCGCCGGCGGGGCCCGGGGTGTCTGCGGGGCCCGGGTTGTCGGCGGGGCCTGGGGGTGTCGGCGGGGCCCTGGGTGTCGGCGGGGCCCGGGGTGTCAGGGAGACCCGGAGCCCGGCGGGGCTGCGCTGGGGCGCCCTGACCTCTGCTGGTCAGAGACGGCGCCCGCTCCACTGCTCCCGCGGGGAAAAGGGAGGAAACAGGAAAGGGCGTGTTAACCCTGGTGCGGTTTCTGCCCGAGTTCTGGCCGCTGGCCTAATCTCTTCTTACTTTCCCAGGGGAGTAGCGTGTTGGATACTGAAACGGCCGTGTGATGCTTCCGTGGGCATCCAGCAGCTCCTGAGGTTGTTTTTCCATGGATTACTTATTTCAAATGCATGACTTGGCAGAGGTATCCCTTTTCTGTTGCAGAGAGTTTTGTCAAACTTTAAATGTTAAGCTGAAACTTTCCGTGCTATGGACTTTACCTCACCCCGGGCCATTTTTACTCCTAGAAGTCTCGGTCTGAGGGAAATGGGTTTGAGTGTATCCAAATGTAATTGTACTGTTACTGACATGTTCTCTCAAAGTGTTTAAACCCTGGGAACTGAAACAGCATCGCTTGATTTTTTGATGAGGTGAGGCAGAAATGCTTTGTGTGAAGCCTGTGACCTTTTGGCAAAGCAACAGACCTTTAAAATCTACAGTTTCCTTGTGCGTGGTAGTTCTAGCCCATCTTGGCACTTTTTACTGAAGATTTTGCTTACTACCGTGCATGATCTAGCTTGAAGCTGTAGACGCTTTTACTTGTGGTCTTAACCATGCCTACCCTAGGTTAATCAGGTCTCCCAAGTCCCACCTTGGGAACTGGGTGACAGAATTAAGGGCTGGATACAGAAGTTGGCTGCATGAGGAATAAGTTTGGAGACAAGGAATGAGTAACAACACAGATGGGTCATGCTGAGAAGGAACAGCATGTGCTCTTATCCTTTCCAGATCAGGGCAGAAGCTAGATCCATTCTCTACACACATCCATGCCTTGTAGTCAGCTCTGGTCATGGCATCCATGGTCAGTGCCTTTCCTGCAGCACCTGCTCTACAATGAGCCAGGTAGGATGAAAAACTCTCTCTAGAGCTTGGGAAGGCCTAGCTCTAGTGAAAATATGGTGTGTACCAAAAACAAGCACTGGCACAGAGAGTGGTAGCCAGCGTGGCAGAGTAGTCACAGCTGTCCTGACACTGCTGCTGCTGCTTTTAGCACTGTATAAAGATGCTCACAAGAAGAAAGCATATCCTTCGTGCCCCAAAACTGGAGCTCCACAGTTTGGTCAAGCTTTGTCCCAGCTTGTGAGTGATATGCCTGCAACTCTCTTCCTCCTTGGAAGAGACAGTTCATCTCTGCAAGTTGAGAAGGAGTATGGAGCTGTAAAACAAAAATCTCTTTGTACTTTATTTAAAAATGGAGATCCATCAAAGATATCAGCTTGGCTTTTACATCTGCTGTAATATACTTTGGATTTGAGATTAATGAAAAATAATTTGTGGTAAGATTTCAGTTGCGATGCACAAAGTGAAGCACAGTTTGTCCTGACCTCCTTTAGGATAAAAGGATCTATATCCAGCCGAACAGCCCCTTTTCTTTGATGGTAAACTGAGTGAATAGCCCAAAATAAATACGTGATTTATGTAGAGAGTTCATATTTAAGAAAAGTGTAGTGCAACAAGAATTGCCCATATATAGAGATCAAAGTTAATACACTGGACAAAAGAATAAAGAAAATGATCCCTATCTTCTGTTCGGTCAAGCCACTAAATTCAAGTGTGTCATTGTGTCAGTAGTGTTTGATTTGAAGACTTCATTATTAAGAAGTGATTGCTCAACATCAGTAGATGTAATGATAATGAATCTTACTGCTTTCTGAAGTCTACATGCTACAAATCTTCTGTACTTTACCTGTATTCCTAAATTGTCCTTTAGGGGCAAAGCCCACAAAATGAAACCAGATGAAAACCAAGCTCACAAGAAGAAAGTATTTCTAGTTTAAAATAAGTACCTTTCTGTACAGTAGTGATGTGCAATGTATATGCATCTGTGTGCATTGCATATGCAGTGCATGCTCAAGAAATGTGCCAAGAAAGGTATGTACAAAAACATCATGAAGGACTGACCTATTGCATACCCCCAAACTAATAATCTAGCTGAATTTTCTTTCTGGAAAGGCCCCTAAACTTAGAAAAGTGAATATGTTCTCATTGCCTAAAAGGCACAAACCAGCATCCTGAGGAATTAATCCTTGCCTTGTGTTGATTACTGAACCGAAGAACTAATTGTTCTACAAAACTACATATTCAAGAAATTCTCTACTTGTGGAAGCCCAGTTACCATGTTTGCACATACAAATAAGCACATTGTTCACCAAACACTTGCATGTCTCAAATTTAATTAACGAATCTTCACTCAAAATTGTAACCCATTCAATGTCGTCATGAGTATGTTTGCCATGTCCTTCGTGAGTCTCTGCCTTTCATGTTGAAAATGTAGTTAATAATGTCCTTAAAATGTGGTGCTTAAACTACATAAGAAAGCACAGTTGGGCCCTTGACATTATTTAGATCATAAGAGAGGTTCAATGCCGAGAGACATCTTTATAATATTTTACTGCATATGGAAAATGCTTGTAGCCCAGTGAGGGCTGTGTGTGACATGATTCCCAGAAATTAAATACCCCAGAGAGAAAGTTATACAATTAATCATCAACTTTTGTGTTACCACTCAGCAAGATTTTTATTTTTTCATGCTGCGAGACTGAAGAGAGAGAAAACAGATCTTGAAGAGACTATATCCAGCCATGCTTGCTTTATTTGGCTTTGAATTTGCCTGCACTTCAATAATTATTGAACATCTGGTTTCTTTGTTAATCAGAGAAAGCATGTTTTATTCCCTTGACTTTTTAATAAGAAAAATTAATTTATTGCAGTCCCCCATATGCGAATCCACTGCAACAGTAACAGTTTTCAGGAACTGTACGTGACATCATGCTGTTTGTGATATGCCTGTGTATGCGTGTGTGTGGGATGCTCACAATAGTTATTATTTTCCCATAGGATTGAAACCACATGCAGGAAATCCAGTGCCAGGGACAGCCAGGACTGCATCTTCTGCTTATCACTGTGATGGGCAACTCAACACAGCCAGGGACTTACAGGTTGGATGAGGGATTCACTCGGGTGATAAATGGTTCAGCTCTTTAGTGATGTTCTAAAGAACTTAAAGATCAGAGGTGATCAAGGCTTTCCTTCCTGAGATAACAACTTCTACTTATCCATTCCTATCCAAACACTCGTCTTCAGGTTTGATTTCCACCCCAGGGTATATATAGCCATTTGTTACAGCAGAGGAACAAGTTTCAAGTCCCATGGAGACTTTAAGCCTGTTCAGCTGGCCAGCAACTGTTCACCTCCTGTTATGCAGAAAAGTGTCCTTGTGCTCCCTTTGAACTCCTCAGAGATGTCTTCATCATCACCACAATAAATGTGGTTATGTCCACATTTAGGAAGAAGGAGAAGAAAATGTAGCTGCTTCCTGTGACATCCAGCTGGAGCAATGACAAGTGATGGCAGACAGCAGGAAATAGAGCAAAGTCAGAACCTTTTACTTCATATCAGCAGCTTCATTGTCAGACTGGGGACCTGCCCCTTCACCAGACCACAGGTCACTGCAGTGAGGAAAGCAAACTGTGATGCAAGAGCTCTTTGTGCACTGGGCAATTGATCTTCAGATAAGGATTTGGGGCTTGGTTTAATCAAAAAGGTGGGAATGGATTTTCATCAAAAAACCTTCTCACTTGTTGGTTTCTCAAAGAATCTAAGAAAATTATAATAGCAGGTAAGGTAGCTAGTTTAAAATAGAGCCTAAAATGGTTTGTGGAACAACACTTCCAAAATTTTATGATCAGTAAAACTTATAGGAAAATACGTCAGTGTGGGCTGTTTTGATGTTATGCCACATGTGTAAAAGCAGTACTGCCTCAAACTCTCAGAATATCATGAATTATGAACGCATTAAGGATGCAATAAGAGGTCTTTAATGATTACCCTCTTTGCACAAGGTCCTTCACTGCAGAGGAGAACAAAAGTGCCATGGTCCTGTCAGAGCACTGCTGATTTCTGCTGACTTCCACCATGGAGGAGTTTGTCCCTCTGACCGGCTCCAGGTTTCCCAGAGCTCCCAGGCTCCATCGGCCAGCGCGTTCCTCACCTCCTGGCAGGACCCAGTGCACACCAAGCACCAGCAGGGTCGTGGGGACTGGGAGGTCATCCTCAGCAGCCGCTGCTCCCAACAGCAGGCTCCAAGGCTGTGCCTGCCCACTGTCCTGTGGGCTAGAGGAGTTGGATGCCTAGGATGGAGAATGGGCAAGTGAAACCATCAGAGCCGTGCTGGCATAGTCTGCAGAAGGCTGTGAGATACAGCAAGCTCCCTCCTGGCTCTCGTTGCGATGGCCATCGTTGCCATGGGGCTCCTCCCCTCTCTCCATGTTCAATTTCAACTTTTCGGATTTTTATGTCTTAAATCCCTGATTCCACAGACTCCATCACCTTTTCCATGCAATTTAGCCTTCACTTGTACTCCTGGACACACACAAGCACATGTGGTTCCTGCCTTGCTTCTTCTGCATGAGTCCCACAGGAGGACGACTCAGGAGTTCTAAGGTGACCTTAGGCGTTGCCAACGCAGCGCCTGGGCCACGATGCCTGCAAATGACTGTGGAGATCAGGGAATTTCTTCTGACAGGACACCCAAGTTCCCCCCCTAGCTAAAGTGACTCTCTGAAGCATGCTGCCTTTCCAAATGCACACTGGCTGAAAGAGCCACTGACAAACAGAGGCTACACTGTCACCGTGTGCCAAGTACGCTGGCAAGGCTGGGGCCAAGCCGGGCTGCGTGAATGGCAGCGCTTCCTCTCAAATCCTGGCACTGGGGCAGGGCTCCCTTGGCCCCCACCCACAGGCATCCTGTGGCCCAGCCATCTGGGAAGAGCTCATGCTGCTGCAGCAGCTGCTTTAGGCAGTGCATCCTGCAGGGAATGTGCTCCTCCAGCCCCCCGGAATACACTCTGCTGGCCAGGGCTGTGCTGGTCCCCAGGATCCCTCAGAGGAGCCATGTAGGATTGTTCCTCCCCCTCTGTGAGCTCGGGCTGCTGGGCAGTCTGGCAGCTGCTGACTGGGTGATGGATCTCAGTGGACCTGAGCGACTTCCTCCAGCAATCAGGGCTAACAAAAGGCCTCTGTCAAGCCGTGCAGAGCAGAGAGCTGCCGTTGGGAGTGCAATGCTACTATTAAGGAATTAGCACAATGGGGAAATTATTTTGGCACCAAACTTCAGCCATGTCTGGAACAGCAAGACAGACATTCACTTCTACCACCCCTTCTTCTGATGCTCATAAGCAATCTCTGCCACTACCTATTTTTCTGTTCAAGAACTGGTCTGGGGAGGCAGGGACTCAGTGCAGATAATATAGGCAAAATTAAGTATATTTGCTAATGGTCTTTAAACTGCAGCCCTTAAAATAGTGCTGAAGGTAAAAACTTAACTTTATTGGATTTAGGATGCAGTAAAATTTTAAATGGGCACGTGCTCTTCAGTGAATTGCTATAAAAGAGGTTACACGCAGCTTATAGCAGTTGAGATTCATTCTAAATTTTACTCTTCTGTGGTTTTCCAAATGATAAAATCAGATTAAATCTTGAATGCTGTTAAGAATGACTGTGACACCAGACATGAAAGGACATTGTTGATCTTGCAATTTTGTCAAAACTCTGGCCAAGCTGTCAGATTTTAGTCAAAAAAATAGTAGTGAGTTATTCACAATGGCAAGTTAGATGCTGAATCTATTTTTAAATGGTTTTATTAAAAATTTCACCCTGTTTCTAAATCAAAGAGAAGACCTAATCTATTTCCAGACATTGCTCTGATTAGTTTCTCAGAAACATCATCTAACTGTATTAACACAGCTGTCAGAAGGAGTTTCCTTAACAAAATGTAGCCTTCATCAAAGGGGAAGAAAAGAAAATTTTATTACTTTGTTGACCAGGGCATTTCTATAGAAGGCATCTGGTTTACTGGTTTATGTCCTTGCTCAGATCTGACTCTTGTCATTGTACCATTTGTATCGTTTAATTTTGCTAATACAAGCATCTGATTATGGAGAGATACTAAACGGGAAGCATATATGAAAGATCTTATTAAACAGCATTCCTACATTATCTAAAACAGATGTAGTATTGTAAAACAAAAAAGCCTTTATTAAGCCTCCAAAGCTGTCTTTGACTATCTGCATAAATTGGCAGGTTGCATGAAGACCTTTTTGTTATTTATAAATAGAATCATGGCTGAAATACAACCACACATACAAACAATCTCTAATTTAGGAAGGGTTAAAGTCCTTGGTCTTGATATCCATCTTGCAGCTAAAGCCTGCCATTATTACCTGAAGTTTCACTGCTTGCTTCTCTGGTTCTTGTTATTTGTTTTTTACAAGTCCACCTCCAGTTGACTCTCACTCTTTTATTCATGTCATTGGCATCTTGTATGTGTTACACTAGATAAATGTAGACGTCCTCATCAGACTGTGAAATACATATGCTCAAGACCCCCTATTTGCCTTTACCTCCTCAGAATAAGATTTGGTCTGCATTGTCTTTCTCTTACAACTACAATATAATCTTAGTTTGTATAAATGCAATTCTCTTATAAATACTGCTCATTATGCATTGCTGGCACCAGCAATTACCTTGTTGTAAATTGTAAATCCAGAGCAGGAAGGCATCAAATGACCCTATTCTGTCTCCTGCTTGGGTCTGCAGTATCTCCAGAATGCCACAGGCTTCTCCCTGAAACTGCCATTTGCAAGACAAAGCCCCTCTGGGTGCATTCTGCACCTGAATACTTTTGGATTGTGTGGATGCTCTTAACAGAAGAGGTCTATTAAAGTAGCAGTCCTACATAGAAACATACAAAACCCACATCCAAAACTCACAGGGTGCAGCAGGTCTGCAGGCATTTGTGCTGTGCAGCCTGGGGCTGGATGGCTGCCCTTGGGTACCCCTGCTTGAGCCTTCACCCACTCCACCAGCTCTGCTCATGTCACCTCTCCAGGCCACCCTGCTCAAGAAAACCACGTCTTTTTCATGAAGATGTCAGAAAACAAGAATGTAAGAGCCCAATATAAGGCCAAAATGAAGTAGGTTTACAAGTTTTCAGAAGTTGTAAGATTAAAATAGGTATAACTCAGTTCGGTCAAAATTTCCTATAGTTCCAGCTGAAATATAATTTCATTTTTTTCCCCCCTCTTGCTGAGTGATCTGTAAAACCTGAGCCCTCAAACTGAGTTAGAGCATCATGTTCACTAACTGTGATGAAGCCCTTTCCCCTCAGTAAATTTAGGGGGTCTTCTCCCTGTTCCAACTTGGAACATGGATATCTCAGCTGGCCATACACATCCAGTCTGCTTGTTGAGGAATGAAGATTCATGGTCCTGTGGCAATTTATTTTGCGTTGAAACCTGGAAGCAGTTTTCTTTTTAAAGTATTTTCAGTTTATAAAATAATGTGCGAGGTAGCCACTAGTCCAGTTTTAGCATCTGAAATGTGGCAGTGTTCTGCACATGGAGATCTCTAGGAAGAAAAAATATTTAAAAATAAAATTGTGATGCTTCCTATTTGTGGTTCTCCTCCTATGGACATTTCTGTCTCCCTGAAGCTAAATAACATTGGAAGGAAGGTAAATAGCAATGTTCTCTTTCTAACCTAATTTCAGGGCATTACTGTGACTTGGAGATTTAGTCTCTGTTCATTTCTGAATTACTTTGGTTGTAAAGCAGAGGCTCCACCGTTGTTTCTGTGTTTATCACTAGAGAAGTGGAGGTGGGTGTCTGTGCCATGGGGCCCAGGGATGAGCACTGCATGGCAAAGGAAGGGCCTGGATAACAAAATTCCATTGTTATCAGAACCTGTGGTCTTCATCTTTAGATCCTCAACTAAAGCACCTGATATTCGCCATAGTCAGAGACCAGAGCTTTATATTGTGATGTTTAAATTATGCTTACCTTTTTCCTGTAAGGAAAAAAAAGCTGCAGTGAGGTTTCCTCAACAACTGGCATTTAACAGCTGGCAGTGGGCAGGCAGCATTACTTCCTGTGCTGGCCAGAGATGCCTCAGCTTAACATAAAACAGCACCAGCAATCCTTACCCTGAGGAGTCACTGCTTTTAATCACCAAATTTATTAAAGTGTGAAAGCTGCTGATACACATCAACTGTTCCTGCTGGTGGGAAAGGGATTGGCTCTGCACTTCTTCTCAAGATGGATATAATTCAGGAGCTTCTTCCAGCATCTGGTGCCAACTGCACAGAAGATTTATGCAGTGTCAGTTAAAAATGAGGGGTTTATGAAATGTTCTTGGCTTTATATATTTTCTGAAGCAATGTGAGGAAATGGCTGAGAACCTCACATTTGGGTGTAATCCCTCCTTCCACAAACCAGGTCAAATCAATCCATACAGAGTTTTTAACAATATATTTCTCTGACTGAGTGAGCAGGATGAGAAAGTGTTCAGTTCCACAAAGACAGGTTGATCATGTTTTCTGGAGGGTTTTTTCTAATTATTGTCTGGCTTACGTGAGTTTTTTGTGATGCATGCATGCATGAAGAAAAATTTGGAACAGATGTGCTCTTTAAAAAAAACTCATACAATTAAATTATTTAAATCTAATTTTAATGCTGTGTAGTTGCTAAAAAGACTTTCTTGTACCTCAAAATACAGTACCTTAGTCCTTTCACAACTGAGGCTTTCAGTGACAACTCCATGGACAGGTCTCCAGGTCTCTGTTCATTCTGTTTGCCCTCAGATGTGCTGTTATTGATACTCCCTTGTACAAAATGTGAGCAGTCCCCCTTACTTTTCTCTGCATCTTTTAATTTCTGCACTCTGTCTATCATTACAACAGCTTTTTCAAAAATGTATAACATTTTTGAGACTTTGGACTTTTTATCAGGCCACTCTGCACGTTTCCTTGCATAAACTGGTCTGCTCGTACTTCCAAACCTCCTCCTAATGTCAGTTCCCAATATTGTCTTGCAGCTCCTAATCCTTTTCCTTCCCTTCTGTTCCACCCTTATTTTCCTTTTTCCTGATCTTTCTAGGAGATGCTCTGCTGGCATGAACATGGTTAAAGCATAATCCCCTACACAGTCACCAGTGGATAGAGCTGTAAGAGGTGGCAAGATATCTTCCTCCTCTCACGCAAATCAATATTTACCTATCATCTTCTTAATACTTTCCCATATTTCAAGACACCCTTAGAAAACCTCCTCTAATATCTTGATATCTCCTCTAATATATATGATGTTAAAATGTAAAAGTTTTCTAATTCCACCATTTAAAAAGTTATCTAATTCCACTCTTTCCTGCCTACAGTGTCAGACAATCTCTTCCTGTCTCTCACTCAGTTGCCACGTGATTCAGTGAATATCATCACACTTCCACCTGCCATGCTGGAAGGGTTTACATGAGGATCCTCTCTTCCTCCACAGCCTTCTGCCTTCTCTTGGTTTTGAACTAAGAAAGTCCTATTCTAGTCCTAGCAAGTGTGTTTTCCAGACATACTGTTATTTTTTTCTCTTTTCTCTGGTCTCCTTCAAATGTATTTATACCTAAAAATATGAGGCATAAAAATCAAACATCCTAAGAGGCTTCTCTGCACTGACCAGAGTCCTATTTTTTGCCTTACAGATGGATCTCCTGAGTTTGTTTCTTTCAGCTTCCATTTCTTCATATGTTGTGCTACTAACCATGCTACTACTATAACTTACCACCTTGGTGCATGGCATGTACTGACAAATCCAAAACTACAGAAACACACAAGATGGCTCCTCATGCCTTTGTTGGGATGACGAGAAAATATTCACTGTTCTTCTTGTTCTGCAGACTGTCCCTGTGAAAAGAGTGAAGTTTTCTAAGGTTACCGCAAGGCTACAGTTAAACTTGCAGACTATAAATCAAATTTATAAACTTATTGATTATCTCAATTCTCATTACTTTCATTGCAAAACAAAATAGACCCCCACTGAACACAATTTTCTCCTCCCCTCAGCATTATTCATAAATGAGGTTGCCTGAAGGGAAGTGTTAAATCACTGCCTATTATGGATTCCCTCCTAGATTGTTAGTACTTCCAAACTCCAGTGCTTCTCCTTGAATCTTGTCTTTCTTCTATCAGCATTTAAACAACTGGCAGTTCTAATTATTGTACTCATAGACAAGGACTTAATTAACCTAATCAGCCTGCCATGGAGCTGACAGGTATGCTTTTCTGTCAGAGTTAGGTCAAAACATGTAATCTGCAATGAATAGGAGCTCTTTTTCAGCTACTCTGGCAGTGGTTCAGTGCATCCATGTCTCTCCTCAGGCCACTGAATTGTGTGACCTTGCAGCTCACAATGAAGAGTGATGATTATAAAGTGTATGTCAAAAAGCTACTCTTCTCTGACCCAGTTTCCAGACACAACATGATGGATAAATGCCAGGGAGGCAGCAGCCTGTGTTATCAGACAGAAACAGGGCCAAAGCAGAGGGGAGCATTGCCTCAGTGCTGCCCAGAAACAACCACTGTCAGCATGGAGCAGTGCAGAGGGCTGTGTTTTTCAGGACAGGATTAGGACACACAAGGTGAGATGACATGGAGACACCATTCCAAGCACTCTTGGGTATGTGCGCCTGTGCTGACTCAGCACCCTGATCACTTTCTGGCCATCACTTAGGAAACAAAGACACGAGTGCTGCAGGCTATAGCTGCTGTTTGCCATCAGGAATAGGCTGCTACTACACACCTTGTGGACTCCCTTGCTGCTCCACCAGCAAAGGTCAGAGGGGGAGATAATGGCTAGAGAAAATTGTGACAAACATTTTGCAAGTGTTTCTCTCCCCAGCCCTCTCTGAAGCTGGACCTGCTGCATGCCAGAGTGGGAAGCCCAGATACTTATTAATTTGCTGGCTTACCCTGGACTAAAAATGTACTTCACATAAAATAAAATGTACTTCACATCCTGACAAATGATCTAAAATTAACTCAGCTACGCAGTTACCTATAAATCAAAATATATTTTTAAAAAAGCACTTTTATATAAATCCTTTAGTGCTGGCTATTTTTTGTGCAAGAGCTGGAGCAGCTGCAGTGCTGTTGTCAGACCATTTAGGACTCTCTTTCTCCATTTCCTCTCATCCTCCTAACATACTCACTTCCTTTGAGAGTTTCCTATCCTAGGAAACTACATCATCTTCTTGATGAAAAATGATCCAACAGAGAGAAAGGTGTTTCCCCATTAGCAGCTTCCTGCCTCCCATCAGAGAAGTCACCTGCCAGCAGCAGTGACAAATGTGTAACAGAAAAGAATCAAAGAGGAATTGGAAACCAAGCTTTCAACCAAGCCACAGACTGGAAGAATATTATAAAGAGCTGGTGTTTGACACTGTATTTATGTGAAATCTATCTGTCCTTGGACTCTTGCAAGGAGGAAAGAACTTTAACTTGTATAGACATTACTCATTAATGTGATTGCTTCCTTAACCATCAGGTCTCAGACAACCTACTGCAAGAGGCAGCCTCACAATTCTTAATCCTGGACTTCAGTCTGTGCAGCTGAATAAGAAGCAGTGTTTACAACCACTGGGCTTCCCTCTTGCAGTGTTGCACAACGAGGAGTGAAGGCAGACTGACACACCAGTCCTGCTCAGATAAATATGTCTGTTTCACTCACTCATTGAGTTTATTCAAACCTAGACTTACTTCCCTTAGTCCCATTCCTTTTAAAATATTAAGGGACACCTCGAATTTATAACTGTCTAGACAGTATCAGAGTCTGTCATATTGTAAACTAAGTGTTTTTGCCAAGGGAAAAGAAATGTATTCTTAAAAGGCAAGTCAGATTAGGTTAAGCATCATAAACTGCATGGGACTCTAGCCCTCATAGTCGAAGCCTATAATGTGCAGAAAAGCAAAGAGCTAGAAACAGAAGTCCCAGTTCAAATAGTCCCCTTAGGAAAATGAAAAAATTCAATACACTGATGTTCATAATAAGGAATATGAAATATTATGATCCAGTCATTCAGAAGTGGCAAATACACCCTGAACAAAGAAAAGTTATGTAGAACCAAAACTCTGAGAAGGGCTTGAACACCTTCATGCAGAACCCCAAAAGTACAGTCATGACCTGCAGGACATCAGTGTGTTCAGGTCCCTATGACTCATCAGAGCATTGACCTGTTATGCAACTCAAAACACAGCAAGTAAGACATTTGTGATTATATGTTTTAGTACATCAGAAAACAGACAATTTATATTTTAAAAACTATGCTGCTGAAGACAGTTGATTTGTGCAAACCTTCATATTTTCAACTGACATTTTAGTGCTGGCCTAAAGGAAATCGAGAGTCCAAAATAAGTAGAGATTAGAAGATGCTTAGCATTACATTCAGACCAAATGCGGGACCACTGGAGGCTGAGCAAGCAGAACTGAGACAAGAAGCCAAACCCACAAACTGGACTGTGCTGCCCAGAGCATTTTATAATACTCACACTGAAGGGCAGCTACCTCTAAAGAGACAGCAAAGTCCAAGGAACCATGGCAACCCCCAAAGTCATTGGACCCTTATGGATTTTAACACACTGGAACATATGGTTTAAAATCAGAAGATGGGCCTCTTGAAGCAGTATGGAATCCTAGGAGGCTCTCAAAGTTATTCTGAATTTATTTAGGAACAGGAGGATGAATTATAACTTTAATCTTAAGCACACATCCTCACACATTGGGGTTATTAAAAACACTTCACAGTTTACCTGCTCTTGTGTTTGTGGCCTCAGTAACATATTGGCTGCAGTGTAGTTACACAGATTCATGCATCCTGAGTCTTATTCATCTTAACCCTTAAAATCTTCCTGAAATGTTGTGTATAAGATACACAATAAACTAACATTAATGCCCAATGCTTAAGCTGGTAGAGTAGATAAGTGAGGTTTCTGCAGTAGAGACTGTTCCCATGTGCCAGTTTGCCCTGCACCCAGGGGGAAGAAAACAACATCCTGATAGGTTCGGCAGTGTGAATCCCAAAACCGGTTCTCTCCGAACAATAGCTTTCCATTAGCATGGTGAAAGGATGCCTCTGATCACAGATACTGCAGAGACAGTCTTTTCAGGACTATTTCTACTCAGACTTTCTCACGCAGAGTAAGTAGAGCAGGGAAACAGCTTTCAGTGGAAAAGCAAGCAAACAACAAAACAAAATAAACCCCTCTAAGTAAGGGTAGATTAAGAGTCTGGGAATCTTTTGATCTTTTGGTCTCAGCAGTCCTCCAGCAGAACAGAGAACAGCTGACTGAGGAAAAAATAATGCCAAATAACTGGATTTCTGGAGAAGAAAAACTAAAAGGAGACTAGGAGTGAATGGAGAAATGTGCTTGTCAGTGAAACTGGTTGGGTGAAATCCTAGTATTGCCACAATCAATCAGGAGCTTTGCTTTTGGCTGCAGGGAGCCAGGCTTTAACCACTGAGTTCAGTGAGGACACACACCTTATAAACAGCATTCACTCTGGGAGTTTAAAAACCTATTATGAAAACATTTTGGAAATTCATTATTTGAATGATGACTTCTCAAAATGTATGAGTATAAAGAAAGCATTATCAAAAAAGAAACTTTATTTCCATTTCAAGTGAACAACTTGAATAAGGGGCATTACTGAGAAATACATTGCTAAAGATCAACTACAGTTGCCAAGTTGTTGGCAAGGTATACTTCTCCTCTGAAAAAAAAGAACCAAACCTGCCCATGTGGGCTTCAAAAAAATGAAGTCTTGTATTTATCAATATCATAGCAACTTATGGAGTGTGTACATACGTTATACCTCTATGGGCACATATACACACAGAGAAAAACTCATTGAGTGAGACTATTTTTGTCTAGGGATCAGAATTACTGGGTGTATGAAACATTATGTTGGTTTACAACCCTTGAATAATGAGCACTGTATTGCTAGGGTACACCTAACTCAGCTCTACTCAAAATCAAGACTGCTGGAAAAATTTTGACAAGCATTTTTTATTTGAAATTGATGACTCATAGAAAATGTAAAAGTTCTAGCTTCATGGTGGGGGGTTGGTAGATTTTTTTTTTTTCCTGTTTTTTCCTCACCTGTCTACCTAGACCAAAAGGTGATCAAGGAGCCAAGTGTTCTGGCTTCCCAGAAGATGAGCCCTTGGTACTTCTCAGGATTTTTTAAGCCCTCAGGTCTCAGATCAGATGTCTTCAAGTTAAGACTATGGGGGTCCTATGGCCTACATCTTAGAAAATATAATCACTTTTTCCCGCTTTTTAGGGGGATACTTTTAACCCCTTGGTTAGAGATAGATAGATAGATAGATAGATAGATAGATAGATAGATAGATAGATATAGATGATATAGATGACATAGATGACATAGATATAATAAGATTTTATTTTAAAAAAAATATTGGTATCTTCCACAAACTGGAAGCAGTTTTTTTCCACCCAGATCTGATTCCATTTTCAAGCATGAAATATCTATTTTTATTTCAGCATGAAGCTGAAACTTTGTATCATCACAACTGGCACTATTCCACAATACTAACCACAGGCCAGTCTGTGCACTACAAACTGGAACTGGCAAGTGGATTACTACATACTCTAGAGCTACTTCTCAGTGTTGGATATGAACATTTGTATCTTGGGAAGATCCTTTGAAGAAGCATCTCTTAAAGCATCTTAAGTTACCTGGGAATCAGCTAATACAAGAACATAAACATCAGAGGTGCACAAACACATACCAACTGAACCACATAGAAACTTCCATTCCACTCTGGGATCCATGATTGTCCAAAGGTCAGATTTTCAGTGTGAAAGAGGCACTTGGGTGTGGGTAGAAACAGGAAGGTAATCCCCTTACAGTGAGTTGCACTTTATTTCAGTGTTGTCATAGAAGAATGTATTGTCTTCCAAGGGCAGCAGCTGTACTTTGAATCATACAAACTTGTCAAGCCCATTGCAATTACTACAATTAGTTTAAATACATATATATAGATATATATATGTATATATATATATATGTATGTATTTAAATTAAATGCAATATATATATTGTTTCATGGCAATAGTAGCAGTGAAAAAATGTGAAGTTTATGCAAATAATGGCATTACATTCAAATGAAACAGGAAAAAAAAGTTAGTGAGAAAAAATATACCAGATTTTTAACAGATTTATTTTTACACTGACTCCAGGTTTTCATTTACTAACAACAAGTTTTTTCCATAAGCAAGCCAATATCGATCCATAGGGCAAGGGACAAAAAACCATAAAATATTTACACACTCATAAAATAACAGTAAGCAAAAATTTTGCTAGATAGCCAGACATCTGTGGAGGATGCTGAGAATGCATGGGGAGTAGTTTATTAACAGAACTGTTCTGCATATTTTGTGTAGGTTACTCCTCTTGTTTTGAGCTTCTTCTGAAAGATCAAGATTTACCGCCTGGAACAGAGGCGGGTGTTCATTCATCCAAAATAAATTAGTCTCCGGTGCAGGTTTAAGGCAACTGGCAGTGCAGGCCTTAACTCGATGAACCTGGAAAGGCCCACACCTCCCACACCACCACTTTTCAAATGAGAAATTCCTTGGCACAAAAGACTCAGCCCACGGGACTTCTCCAGACAAACAATCAGCCTGCAGTGCTTCACTGGGCATGAGGGTCTTGGCAAGGTGCCATTCACTATCATTAAAAGTGTTTATAAAAAAATTGCTCATTTTTGGCCAGCTTTTTTTTTCCAAGGCCAGGCCTCCACCCCCACATCTTCAGTGGAATGTGTTAATAATTTGCTTTGTGGAGATGAAAGGCTCTTTGATAGGAGCAGCATAAACACATCTCACTGTGCTCAAAGGTCTTTGTCCCACAATAGAAGCATAGTTTCTGTACAGTGGCTTGAACGGAAAGAACAGACACATTTCTGAATCATTTTTCACTCTTTTTTTTCTGCCTTTCCTCTACACACACACACACACACACACACACACACACACACACACACACACACACACACACACACACACCCCCCCACCCTCATTTGTGTCTTCCTTTATTTCTTATAGTCTGTTGGAGATCCTTGTGTGGAATACAAACAAGGAAGTGGTTCCAAACAAGAATTCCCCACTGATATTTGCAGTAGATAGGTTAAAAATACCAGCCAGTCTCACAGTCTGTGGTGTCAGAAATCAAAAATCACAGCAAAACATGAGTCTGTCCCAGAGTATGTGACTGAGCATAGCTTGGAGCAGTGTGCAGCATAGGAGGGGGGAAGAGTTGAGCTGCTATTGCCTTCTGATCCTCTCTTCAAGAGCAGGTTGCAGAGCCTACTGAATAAATACAAATGAGAGTTTATAATTCATCTGGAGGGAAGAAACAATTACCTGAAAATGCAGTGTATACTGGCAAGCACTTCCTAACTGTTGTCTGGCTATACTGCTTCCCCTTCCCTGCCCAGTTTGAGCCATTGTGTGCATCTCATCTACACCAACACTGCCCCTTTGAAAGCTCAACCTATTGATGCTGAACCATAGCATCAGTCTTCAGTGATCCCGAATGGATTAAGACATAACTGACATCTGGCCTGGTTGACATGTCCACACAAGCCTTAATCACCAGTATTGTCTTGAGGTATTAGCACTTCAGGACATCTTTCAAGATGAGATTTGTATAGGCTTGTTTTCTCTCATTTTTGTCTGTTCTTTTGATTAAAAAGATGGTATACTATCCTGGATTTATATATTTATATCTGTGTTTTTGTTTTCCTGAAATGTTCACTGCCCTCATGCTATGTCTCTATTTACTAGACAGATTATTTGTTTTTCTATTCATGACAGCCGTCTCTAAAGAAAAATCAATTTTACAGATGTGTCATATTACACTTCTGAAGCATTACCACTCAGCAACTAGAATAACCTGGTCAGATAGGCTGAAGTGACTTGAGCACTTCTGCTACTTTTTTTAAGGTAATTTAGACATTAAATGCATTTAACCACTGCTCCATGGAGTGTTAAGTTTTATATGTTGCATACTACACAAAGATATATTTGGGAATGGACATCTGCCTAATAGCTCAGATTGTACTCTGCAGCAAAGCAGCTTCAGTCTAGACATGAACAGTCACCTATTTCCTTCTGGGCAAGACAATACTCCTGATAGCCAGTGCTCTACCAAGTGCTTTTCACTTGGTGAAAAGTGAAGTTATGTATGTTAAGTTTTCAAAAGGATTTTAAATCCTTAATGAACTCTGGTGAGAGAGTCACTTCTGAAAAGAGGGATTGAGGTTTGTTAGCAAAAATGTAAGGGTTTGGGAAAAATATAAGCACTGCAATTTCAATGTAGTACAAGTACAGTACAAGTAAAGCACACAGTCGCTGAGCTCACCTGAGGTGTGGATAGCTTTAAGTCACCAGCTGTTAAGTTTGTATTGTGGGTAGAGGGGAGATGGACCATCTCTAAGCTACAGCAGCCCAGCAAGTGCTAATCTAGTCAATATGTGCTACTACTCTTATTCTTTTCTGTAAATTATTCTTTTCAGCCCCAGTGCTTCAGCTAACATATTTGTGGCTTGTTATCTGCAACACTTCCTCCCATGAAATACTCTCTGATAATATCCACGTCAAGCCTGAGTTTCAGCTGTGGCCCTAGTCCTTCCCTAGGAAGAGAGGATGGCTGACACCACAGTCAGGTGTTTGGACTGACAAGGAATGAAGGTATGTCAGGACCTCATCTGATTCTATCAATCTTAAATGGTGTGGGATGAAAGATCAGGTATTGGAAATACTGCTGAATGAATATGGACAGCAAGAAGTTTAGCTGAACATGTGAGAGCTCTGGATGCACTATTCAGTGCAAAGTAACTCTTAATGCCACAGTTTGCTGAAGCCTCACTGCCCTTTTCATCTTTTCTAAATATACCTTTCCACAACAGTCAGTGAAATAGTGATCATGTATCTTGATGTGGTTTCAGTGCAAAACCCCCTGAAGAATGGCAGTTTCACTTGGTCTCATTTTAAGCATTTTGGCCCCATTCAGAGCAGAAACTTGGGAGTGCCATGATACTGTGGAGCAAAGCAAATATTTGCACAACCCATGGAGACCAAGCAGCACTTTAAAGCAGACCTATTGTGTGCTGCTGCCTCCAGCCAACATTTCTGTGTTTGTGGTGGGAGCAAGCAGGTTGGACCTGGTATGAGCCTCTCCTGAGCTAGTGGCAACCTCTGTCAGATAAGTGGAACAGACAGCTTTGGGGGCCAAGGGGAAGGACAGCATTTTAAGGTGTAGTTGAAAATTTATCAGGTCTTCTTTGCATGCATTGCGATTCAAAAGATCTCTGATTCAGAGTCGTTTTTAAGTGCAAGCTGTTTTCCTGCAGGGAAATAGTGCTAATGGGAGGTTCCTGAAAGAAAGGCTCTTCTGTTTGGCTGCTTGACTTCTGCTGCAGCAGAATATATATGAAGATAATCATATATTCAATCTATACTGAAAAACACCCAGGTTTTTCTTAGCTGATTTTTCCTTGCAGGCTAATTTACAAGCCCAGCTACACCTGTTTCTACCTACAGGATAAAGACAGGCTGTTGGTAAAAGAGGCTAATGTCCTGAGCAAGTGTTGCTTTACTCTACATGTGAAGTCTTGAACTGGTTCACAGACATTCTGCTTAGCAAACACTTTGGTTTCCCCAGCATGCTCTGAGTTAATGTGGCAAAGGGATGGCTGGCTGCTGCCCAGGAGGAGCATGCCCTGCTCTGACCAGCCTCCTTACCCCAGAAAGAGCCTGAGACCCAAGAACAGAGCTCATCTGAAGTGGGCTTTGTAGCACAACCAGTCCTGACCAGTAATAGTGAAAATGTCTGCTCACACAGGTGACAGAACTGAACAGGAGGACCTGGCTAAAGCGCTGGTACAGAGAGTGTCCAAGCAGGTAAATAGGTATAACAGAGTGGGCCCAGCCCTGCTCCTACATGAGCCTGTGAACAAAGCTGGATAAAGAAGGGACTTGAAATATGACTGGGATACCTGAAATATAAAGCTAGGCATTTTTTATTTGTTTCCAGACAATGGGTGAAACTGTGGCTGCAAATTTTGTCCTGTTCTTTTTCTTGTTTAAAAACATAGGGAGTATGGCCAAGCTTCTGATAATTTTCCTGTTTTCTTAAAAAAAAAAATCTGTTTCCACATTCCCAAGAAGTCTGAGGACATATAAGCATAGAAGGGCTGGATCACAGCTAGAAGTAGGAACACGCCTTTGGGCTGAAAGTTCTAGCTACAGTTTTCTGTATTTTAGAAAGAAAAAACATAACAAGTAAGTGGTCATGACAACCTTGGAGAAAACGCTCTTTCATTGTTTGTCTCTATTTTACTCAGACAATACTATGAATGGCTAATAAAAAGCCATTGCTGGAAGGTAAAAACTAAAATGCAAAGTCTCTTTTCATCAATATGAAACATCCCTGTACATGAAAAGACCAGTCCCGGCAGCCTCTGCTAGTGTGAAAGGTGTTTACTCACAACCAAGTTTGCAAGGACTAAAGCATTAAGCACACAATAATAATGGTGATTTTCTGTGTGCTCAGAGAAAGAAAGTTGAGGCACCTTGTATTTTCAACACAGAGTGAAAGCAGTACTTTTCAGCATTGTGAAACGTAAGAGAAACGTGGCATTTGCAGGCAGGAGAACAGTGGGAGGCCCCCATCCTGTCCAGGGCTGGGTGCTGCCATTGGAGCTTGTGCTGCAGCACACTCCCTGTGTTCCTGCAAAAATAACACTCTATTGCTAATTTTAGTATCAGCTATAATACAAAGTAATTCAAGGCATCCACAGTGTATTTCATGAGGAGAGTATTTCTCTTTTGCTTGTGTAGTTCCCAGGCTGCAGTGCCATTCTGTTCACCAATCTTAAACAAACACCGCCCTTGAGATTTCCTAAATAGTTCAAAGTGGTGTCTAGGGAAACATTAGAAACATAGATATGGAAAGCCTGAATATGTTTCAGATGAAACCACTTTGAAAGTCCATTTTTGTGCAAGTTCTGGGCTGGAAGATAGTATAAAGCAAGAGTTTTTTAAGATAAACTTGTCAGGAATGATGCTATGATAGCAAAAGTTTTCCAAATATTTATTCCTGATAAGCTTTTCACAAGCCCTTTGCTCATCATTTCATTCAATTTTTAATACAAGAAATATTTGATGAGGAAGAATTAATGGTTGTGAATTATCAGTCCCCTTGAAGTTCTGACTGGAATGTTTTTCCTGTTGTTTCCCTGCTAATTTGTTATAAGGAGCATGTACAAATACATTCCCTGCAGAAGCCAATGTGCAAGAGGCAGAAGTCAGTGTATGACAGCAGAGGCCACAGTCACTATAGTTATTTCTGATTCTAAATACAAGAGGAACTGCAGTAACTGGGATGTGCTAGTTTGCAACACTAACACTGTCTTATCAATGGATAATCATTGATGAAAATCAATCTGTTTACATGTGCTGGATATCAGCACCTATAAACTCCTATAACACCTGAACCTTAACTCTGAGGAAGTATAAGAAGGCAGCTCATATTTTCAAAAGCAGCAGCAGAAGTCGCTAACATGAAAAAATCATACATGGGACAATACCTCCTGATTCCCACTCGTCATTTTTCTCTTTAAAAAGTCTTGGGACATTCTCTGGCCTTTATTCATCACTGTCACCATCCATCCCTAATTTCAGGAATGTCACAGGTCATGATTAAAATAGCTGCCACTTTCCCATCCCTTTTGTGATATTTTTGCAATGTGGGATAAAACTATGTCTCATGTATCCACATGGGGGAAATCCAAACTTCTCCCTCTGCCTTAATGCACTTCCCCAGCTGCCACACAACATTCTGGAAGCTGGAGGAGTATTCTGAGGAATTATTACCACAAGTCTGGTTTCATTCTTGCTCTCTTTATGAATGTGGCTCGCTTTTGGAGACAGGGCACTTGGCTAGCAGGAGTTCTGGACTGACCTGGTTTGGTTAGTCTTGGTTTTTTATGACAGTGTCATTACATAGCACCATGACAGTCAGTCCTGTACTCAGGGCTCTGAAGGTCTAGGCAATCCTTCTGTGGCCTTTTCTGTGATTCTTATAGCTGGACCCAGAGAAAGAGATCAACCTTGCTTCTCTTCAATGTGCTCAGAGCTACAGAACCTTCTCCAGCCCTTAATCAACAAAAGCCTGCTGGTACCCACTGGAACATCCACTAGCCCCAGTAAAATTCAGCCCAGAGACTGAATCATGGATCACATCTGGCTAGTGCAACCCTTTTGCATGCACCAGCAGGGTATTAAGCTCACAATGGGTCACACACACGACACATGTCACAAGTGTAGCCCACTAGTTGCTTCAGGGCACTCTGCTTACCAGGGAATCTTGTCCAAAATATGGATGTTTTGGTGGGATGGTCAGGATGCTGGGGAGCAGGATAGTCTGGGGAAGCTGTTGCTCAGCCACAGGGACACAGCCAGCACATGGACAAGATGAAAATGTGGCCAGAGAAGATCAAGGAAGCAAAAAGTCTGCTGTACCTGGGGGGTGGAGGTTAGGACAAGATGCAGTTGGCCCATCTGTCCTACCACTGCCTCCCAAGACTGTTCCCTGTCTTCTGTTGTCTCTCATTCCTGGTCCCAGCTCCTAGTTGACTTTGTCACATTCCAGGCCTGCCTGCTTTCTTAACCATCCCCAATCTACTATTACTAATGTTTTTATTGGCCGAAGACCTGAAGGCTGGCTCCCAACCACACTGCTGTTGCCTTGCCTTGTGGTCTGCCCATTCCTTCCTGCTTCCATTTGTTAGGATCTTTTGCTGGAGCAGCAGCAGAGGTGCAGGGCTGCTTGCCCTGCCTGTGGCACAGGGGAGCTGTGCTGGGTGGGGGACAGAGGGATGGCTCCCAGCCAGGATCCCCAGGCCAGGGCAGGCAGCCTGGCAGGCAGGATGTGATGGGGAGAGCTCAGCACACACAGCAGGACACAGGCTGCAGCCAAGAGGCAAAATGCCAAATTTCAGTGGTGGCAGGAGGAAAGGACTTCCTCAGCAGCCAGGCAGGTGCTGCTGCCATCCAGAAAAACACCAAAACTGGGCCTGGGGCAGGTGTTTCACTCTATTATCCCTTATTTTGTTTCTGACTCATTCAGTCTTCTCCAATTAAAGCAGCTAGTCATCCTAGTAAGCTGACCCTATTATAGTGGGTTTAACAAGGGCATAGATGCCATGGCACAAGAAAAAAATCATACCAATGTTTTGAAATGACTCCAGCAGCTGAGGGAATCTGCTAAACAGAAAACAAAAGGGGTCTGCTCACTCACTGTAATGAGGTTTTGTGTGTTTTTCACAGGTTAATACTGATTTGAACACATCTTTCAGAGAAAGAGACATCCCGCTGCCTTGATAGGTAACCATAACCACCTAGTACAGGGTTTACTGGCATTTAGAATGAATTTAGAGTTCCTTTGGGCCCCAAACCTTCTGGATGTCAGTGGGAAAACTGACAGGTCCAGACATGCAGCTTCATGCAAGTGTACTGCTTGTCCCTCCAACGAGTGTGTATGTAGAAGAAGACAGTACATAAGACAGTACATAAACTGAAAACAGTCCCAATGTAAATGGTCTTACTTAGCAGTAGAATAAAAACTTGGAAGAAGCTAGCTATCTTACACAAGAAAGTTCTCTAGACTCCTCCAGTATTTATAACATTGAATTATAACATTTATAAAGGCATATAAATCTAAAGTGTGTACACTAAACATTTACAGGACACAAATTAGTCTCTAGTGCATCTGACTCCATTTCAAAAGTGTAACTGCTAGATTGGTGACTGTACTGTAGCTTCTCCTGTGTTTTTATTTTAAATAAAAGCACTTTTTGCCACTGTGTTTTGTGTAGAG